>LGRX02023027.1:0-12898 GCA_001247695.2 Cymbomonas tetramitiformis | reverse complement strand
TGCTAGGAGAGTGAGGTTACCCCAACACTTGAGAGCCGGTGCTAGGAGAGTGAGGTCACCCCAACACTTGAGAGCCGGTGCCTTTGGTAGTGATCGACCGCAAAAATCATTGACACTTTCAACTGTCACTCCCCCATCTGATATGTCACCTGCAGCCTCGAGGGGTCTCAGTTTTAATTTACCTTTCGGTGCTGCCTTGCTAGGTGGAGGCTTTGTTCAGGCGCCAGAGGCCTGAGTGGGCTCTGTCTCTGCGGAACCAAATGCACGCGGCGGCGCTTCCCGACTGTACGATCACCGCAGCCACCGCTGGGACGCTGCGTGGTCTGTGCAACAACAGCAAATGGGATGAGGCAGAACGCCTCGTGGTGGAGGAGCCGCTGGCGGATGGGGGCGACTCGAAAAGGGAGCTGCTGGCGACTTTGGCGCATGCGCTGTGTGAGGGGGGGCAGTGGAGCCGCGCGCACACCTGGCTGGACTCTCTGGAGGTGGCAGGCAGGGACGCAGGTGCATCTGCCTGCAATGCAATGCTGGAGGAGGGGGCAAGAACGCTGCGGTGGGGCTTCGTAGAGGACCTGCAGGCAGTGATGCAGCAATCAGGGATACAGCCAGATGAGCGTGTCTTCAGCGACGTGGTGAGGAAGGTGCGCTGCTTCTCCGCCGTCCAGGATACCCATCATCCACGTGCTTTGACTTCCACCAGCAACTCTCCACTTTCCCCGCGCATTTCTCTGCGCACAGCCGCGTGTGCCCTCTTCGCGCAAGTGAAGGGCGAAGTTGCTCCACGCGTCGTCCGGTCAGAAACCTTCTAGACCTGTGTATATTCCGCGATGCCGATGTCAGGCTCGAGGCCAGTAGGACCACCTAGGATAGCCGGTAGTTTGTTCTGTCAAAGTCCCATCCATCCAGCTCCCTTGAACCATAAGCTCGCTTTTGGAGGCGGGCTTTTTCCCTCGCGATGAATCGCCACCCAAACGCCGCTCCTTTAGATATTCAGCCTGCGAGCCTTTTGCGGTGCTCGACCGACGCAAAAGGCAGTCTCGAAACACGGTTTGACAGAAAGCCTCGAAAAGTGCGAGGCGCAAGTGGATCAATCTCGCAGCCTCTCGATTGGTTGGATGTTTTCCAACCATTGCCACTGGGCGGCTTGAACCTCAGTGAAGCTCCGGCGCCTTTTTGAACACCAGCCCCTTTCATTGCTCTCCACCAAGATCGCCCAGTCTGCACTGACCCTGAGACCCGTCCTGGTGGTTGACTCAGCCAAGCCGAATGATGCAGACCCACTAGTTCCCAAAAGCTTGTCGAGCCTTCTCTCGTTCTGATTTGTTTATGTGGTGCCATGCTGGTAACCTGCGCAGGCGTGCTCCAGTCGGCGGCACCACCTGGCGGGGCTCCTGGCGGCTCAGCTGCTGGAGAGCGGCCAGCCGCTGCGCTCCTACGCTCTGAACCAGCTGCTGCTCCTGCTGGGGGAGGACCAGCAGTGGGAGCGCTCCGCATGGTTCTTCGAGCGCGCGCAGGAGGTAAGAGCTCGCGCATTCAAAGGTTCCACCTCGACTGCCCCGTGACGTCGGGGGGCCAAGATCTGAGCAGCAAGGCGCTGATGGGGCTCACAATGTTGCCATGGCGCGGCCTGAGAGACTTGGCATCGGTGCTCGAGGGACTTGCTTCGAGTGGGCGTGCTCACTGGCCAACGCGGTGTGCGCCAGGTGGGACACAAGCCGTCGATGGTTTGCTACACGACGATGATCCGCCAGTGCAGCGCGAGTAAGCAGTGGGAACGCGCGGAGGCGCTGTTCCGTAGCCTGCAATCCCCAGGGCAGCCCTCGGAGCCCCACGTGCTACTGGAAGTGCTGGGCGCGCTCGGCAGGGCGGCGCGCTGGCAACGTGCGGGGGCCCTCTTCCGGGAGATGCTGGCGGCAGGCACAGCCCCAGCACCCACCCTCTTCGTGCGCATGATCAAGATATACGGCAGTCATGGGCAGGCTGTGCAGGCGCTTGGGCAGCTGCAGGAGATGCGGAGCCGCGGGGTGGGGCCCACGCGCGCCGCATACATCGCCGTGATCTGCGCGCTGGGAACCTGCCGGCAGACCGCGTGGATCCCCGTGGTGGCCGCACAGGTGCGACGCCCGGCTGCTGCAGAAGTGGTGGGAGCCAAAACCTTTGCTCGTGGCTCAGTGCTCACAAATCACCACACACTCCTGTGTCGGCCATAGGTGCTGGGTGGCTGTGATAATGGCAATGCTGATAGCCATATGGGGCTCTTACAGAACCTGAGCCCAGAGTTGAAAGTAAAATGTGAAGCCACAGCTCGGTGCCACATGCTTGGGTCGAGATTAAGAGGGAAGTGGCGCCGCAGCTCGGTGTCACATGCTTGGATCGAGATTGAGAGGGAAGCGTGGCGCCGCAGCTCGGTGCCACATGCTTGGATCGAGATTGAGAGGGAAGCGTGGCGCCGCAGCTCGGTGCCACATGCTTGGATCGAATTGAGAGGCGTGTGGCGCTGCAGCTTGTGCCACATGCTTGGATCGAATTGAGAGGGAGCGTGGCGCCGCAGCTCGGTGCCACATGCTTGGGTGGAGATTGAGAGAGCGTGGCGCTGCAGCTGTGCCACATGCTTGGGTGGAGATTGAGAGGGAAGTGTGGGCGCCGCAGCTCGGTGTTACATGCTTGGGTGGAGATTGAGAGGGAAGTGTGGCGCTGCAGCTCGGTGTTACATGCTTGGGTGGAGATTGAGAGGGAAGTGTGGCGCCGCAGCTCGGTGCCACATGCTTGGATCGAATTGAGAGGGGAGTGTGGCGCGCAGCTCGGTGCCACATGCTTGGATCGAGATTGAGAGAAGCGTGGCGCCGCAGCTCGGTGCCACATGCTTGGGTGGAGATTGAGAGGGAAGCGTGGCGCCGCAGCTCGGTGCCACATGCTTGGGTGGAGGTGAGAGGAAGTGTGGCGCCGCAGCTCGGTGTTACATGCTTGGGTGGAGATTGAGAGAGACGTGGCGCCGCAGCTCGGTGCCACATGCTTGGGTGGAGATTGAGACGGAAGTGTGGCGCCGCAGCTCGGTGTCACATGCTTGGGTGGAGATTGAGAGGGACGTGTGGCGCCGCAGCTCGGTGGCACATGCTTGGCTCGGCTGCCTTCACGCCGACCTTGCTTACTTAGCTTGATAATTCTTGCTTCGTGACGCAGGCGCAGCAGGATGGTCTCGCGCTGGATTGCGGCATGTACCTCGCATGGATCAGTGCACTGGGGAAGGTTGGGGCATGGGAACTTGTGTTGGAGCTGCTGACCAAGATGCACATCGATGGCCCAGAACCCTCTGCGGAGGTCTTCGCCGCTGTGGTCAGTGTGCTTGGAGCGCACGCCCAATGGGAGACACTTGTGCGGCTGATGGAGGAAATGCGGGAGCGCGGGGTGCTTATGCACTTGGAGGTGCAGCGAAGCCTATACAGCGCACTCGGGAAGCAAGGCGACTGGATCCGTCTTGAGAGGCTGATCCGAGAGTTTCGAGCAGGCGGGCAGGAGCTGGACTCGGGGCTGTGGAACTCGCTTGTGCACAGCTACGGGGCTCATGGGGAGTGGGAATGCGCGGAGCAGCTGGTTCTGGAAGAGATGGGGGCGCGCGGGGTGGAGCCCACGGCTCACGTGTTCCACACACTCATCAAAGCCCTAGGCCGGAATGGGCAGTGGCCGCGCGCTTTGAGCATGATCTCCACGATGCAGGAGCGTGGGCTGGGACCCGCCCTGGAGACATACCACATTCTGATCAAGGTCCTCGGGCACAACCGCCAATGGGATCGCATGGAGGAGATGCTGAGCTCAATTGCGACTGCTGGCTTGAAGCCAAATACTGCAACGTATAATGCTGTGATGAAGGCATTGGCGAAGGATGGGCAGCACAAGCGACTCATGGGGCTGATGGAGCGGATGTTAGAATCAAAGCTTCTGCGCGATGCTGAGACATATAATCTCTGGATCCTCTCTTGCACCCGCCAGGGTGCCTGGTTAGAAGCATGGCAGGTGCTGAGAGAAATGCAGCGTGTCGGAATCAAGCCGACACTGTACACCTACAAGATGCTGCTTTCTTCCTTGGATGCAGCAAAGAAGTGGGATCTTGTGGCTACACTACTGAGGGAGATACATGACACGTCAATTCCGTTGCATGTAGCAACGTTTGATACGCTAATCTCTCAGTTGTCATCGGAGGGGCGAGCAGACTTAGCCGAGGAGCTGCTGACAATCATGAGAGAGTTGAGTGTGGCACCATCTGCGGAAACCTTCAGCCTACTCATTAGTGCGCTTGGAAATCACGGCCAATGGGAGCGAGCACGCCAGTTGCTGGGACAAATGAATGATGCAGGGATGAAAGTTGGCCCGGATATATTTCGGTATTAAACGCCATATGGGATCATATGCCATTGGTATTCTTTATTTTATCATAGCAAGACTCTAGGGATCTTTGGCTTTTGCCAATGCAAGACTGCATTGGTGCAGCATTGGTGCAGCAGGAGATCGGGATTCGGGAGAGGAAGTCTGCTGCTGCAGGGTGGATGTGGAGAGTAGAATTTTCATTCCTGGATGTTCTCAATGGTATGTCGGTATATCATGTCATACCAGTCACCCTATGTACTCAGTCAAATATAGAAATATATTATATCTGAAGTTTCTAGATGCTTTGAGAAAGGTGATATAAATAGATTAGCCAATCAGATGGCGGCATGCTGTACTCAGTAGGTCGAGATGTTGAAATTTATGCGAGGTGAGTGTCAGTTGGAACATATAAGGCAAAATGAAAATTATATATAGTGTACTATGCCAATGCGATCGGAATGTGCCTAGTTGTGGGGTATTTGCCATGCATGATGTGGATGACATGGTACCTAGAATGGATATGGGGCTCGTGCGACCTTCGGATTGCCGATATCGGAAAATCAATGTCAGCTGAATTTGAGATCTCCATGATCGAAGATGAGCTGAGAAAATGAAGTAGCAAACAACGTGATATGAGAACGTGGTCATTTGTAGGATGAAGTGTGCTTTCGAAGGAATACGTGTGTGTATGGCTCGCCGCAGAGCACAGACTTCGCGACGAACGTTGGTCATTGCGGCCTCGCTATCCTCGCCAATACGTGACTTCAGGTATTGCCTGTACCGCACTCGCATCCATTTGCATGTGCTAAGTGTTCCTATTGTATTGTACTTCCCTGCACTCGCCAAACATGCCGCCACTGACCGACGCCCTCATATAAGGAACATGGGTTAATTCCGCTATACGGCGATGACCCGCAGGCTCTAGATCCATTGCTTGAGGTACATTTGAAGGGCCGGTCAATGCATGTCGGGGGAAATCTCTTGACAATTATAAGTTATTCAGGGTGTGACACAGGGGCTCAATGGGGCCCAAAAAACACTGAAATATATACGACGAAATGCCTTAGTTTAGTGGCTCATGGATATCGTACAAAGCAAAAGCCACCATATGCCGATATTCTAATTTTACATTTCATATGTAGTGTTAAATCTCGCTTCAGCACTCAGACAAGTGAACAAGGAAAAGTCGATACGGGAAGTGTGAGGACTGGACGATCCCTTGCAAAATTCTGCGCTATAAATTTCAACAAGTGGCAGCTTTGCAATGAAAAATTAATTGTGTTAACCATGGAAATTGTGATCAATATTTTTCAATTCGTGAGATCACGGCACCCTACCCTTAACTAATCCCGCATTGGATGCTGAAAACAAATAATGTAAATTAATTAAGTATTCCGCCAACCCGGCGATGCCATAAAGAAAAACACAAAAAAGTATTTATTAAGGGAAACTCATAACTGCACTGCGTGGCGGCTACGTCGTATGGCTCGACCCGCACATAACCATTTTTGCATACTGTGCAAATTAATCCCTTCAATCTGCCAAAGTGACAAGACTACGCGAGGGGAGGTAGCCAAGCAGCGCAGGTCACTGGACACGTGTCAACAAGTCTCTCCTCTGAGCTTCGGTGTCAAGCGCGGGGTTGCACGCTCAGCAGTGAACCAGTCCGAGACCCGACGGTTCTCCGTCCATCTATCATCTCAAAATTCACAGCAGAAGAAAGATTCGGTACACCTGATACGACAAGTAACACGTGAGAAGGTCAATAAACAACGCGTCGGACGTATAAAGCTTCTGAGAGCTATTGGGGCACTACCGTATATGGTACCGTATGCATTGACAAACAAACAAGCACACTTTTAATATGTAATGCTGTAACAAATAGCTGAGCCAACAAACAAACAAAGTTTATAAATTACATAATCCCCAACCCACCCTGATCTCAAAACAAACAGGATTTAAAATCAATTAACTTATAAATTTCGGCCAAAAAGAGACATAATCAATTACTTTATTGACGCCGATTTTCGAATTAAAATCAATAAAGTGGACACGGTCTTTTCCTTCCAGGTAGATTACGTTGCGCCCCGGGAAATGAGAATCCCCAAGATACGTCAGAACGGATGGCAGGGTCAGATTCCTCTAATGACTTAAAATCGTGATTAAATTCTTGGATAATGTTTTGAGTAGGGATTCAATTGCGTTGTGAATGGCAGCTTGTTGCATGACACACCAGTCCTCTAGTAAAATGTTCAATGTTAGTGTTAAGAAAAGTTCGCCCTTCAAACAACTCAGTCCCCTGTCTTCGCATATAATGACCACACCAGTTGGGTTATGCAAGTATCGGATATACACTTATAAACCAAGATTAACGATGGTACTTCTCACCCTTGCCAACGTTATTGTCCACTGCTGTTACTCTTTCTAACTCAGTTTTTAATCTTAATTATGGATCCAGTTCGCCAATTAGCCACACCGTTGCAGAGTCAATAGTAGCACACCATTCATTTACGTGGCAAAATGTTCCTGGATACATTACAAAATGTCACAGCATACGCATTCACCTCTATTTGCAAATATTCACATATTTCTGCATTCAAATGCATTTTTCACTTTATCACTGGTTGGGTCCGAACTAATTATGTACAGAGAAGGTTATTGAAAAAGAATCTATGCCATCTCAGAGTGAGTGCACATATAATTCAACCTACCGAAGTCAGCATTGGTAGCGTCCAAAACGTTGTAATAATATTTGCCGTTAACAGACTTCATGGCGAGAATAGCACCATAAGTGCTGCTGAGCTGGTACACAGGTGTAGTAGGTGCGAAGGGGAACTGCAGGACGGTGTTGTAAGAGCTGGTGTTCATCGGAGTCCCGGTGTTAGCCTCAGTTCCAGCGGTGGTAAGGAAGCTGATGTCCGAGATGTCAGTAGCTGTGACAGCTGCACCGGCGGTCGTCTTGAGCGCAACCCCGGAAGTATCAACAGTGTCATCAGAGGCGTAGTACGTAGCACCCGTGGCAAGTTGGGTTGTACCGAAAGCTCCCGCATTCGTGTCCATGCGGGTGTAGGACACGGTGGGGGGTGTGCCGTCAGCGTAGAACATGTAGACGTTTGATTTGGGACTGTCGTTACCGGCGGCATCCTTGGCGAACACGCGAAAGGAGTGGGTGGTGGTGTTCTTTACGGTGAGTTTGAGGGGACTGGTGCAGTCAAAGTAGCCTTTGGAGGCATCCTCGTCATCATAGTCAGCGCTGTCCATACCGTCAAAAGAGCACTTGTAGCTGCAGGACACTTCGCCAGCCTTGCAGGCGAACTCGAACTTTGCCTTCATTCCATCTGTGTAGGTGCTCTTCTTGGCGGGGGAAGACGTCACAGCAATAACAGGGGGGGTCGTGTCATAGGTGAACGAAGTGGTATCAGACCCGGTCAAAGTACCGGAAGTACCGCCGATGTCGGAGTAGTAGTAAGGGTTGGTGACCGTGGAGGTTGGGGTGTTGTCGGTGAGCGTCACGCGGGCCTTGAAGTCATATTTACCATCAGACTTCGTGGAGATGGGGACAGAAAAGGTAGCGGTTTGCAGGCCAGCGTTTTCCGTGGAGGCGGTCCAGGCACCATCAAAGTAATAATCCCAGCTCAAAGTGCCATAGTCATCATTCGAGCGGCTAGACTTCGCCACAAATTTGACCGTGTCGTCATTAGTGTATTCGTCCGGAGTGCTCTTGAAAGAAACATCAGGGGCACCGTCCTTGTCCACGATCCACTTAAAGACCAGAGGAGTGGTCTCCTCAACAGCAGGGTTGCCGTTAAGTGCGTTTTGAGTGCACGTCACGGTGAGAGTGTGAGAACCCTCGTCAAGATCCTCAATCATAATGTAAGGCTTGCTGGTGGCTTCAGCATAGCTGGAGCCAACAACCTTGGTGGTATCCCCATCAAGGGAGTAAGACAGAGTGTATGTGTAAGAGGCGCTAGTGAGACCAACACAATTCACATAGAATTTGACATATGTAGAGTCAGTCTTGCGCACATACTTGGAAGAAGTGGAGCCGGTAATGACTCCCCCTGCGGCAGTGCCATCAAACGGCGCATAGCCAAACACGGCTGGCAGATTTTTGCTCTGCGCAGAGGCAGTAGATAGTACCCCCCCGATATCACCAGTGGCACCATAGATAGCATTCGCTGCAGGCACAGCGCCAAGGCAGATGAGGGATAATAACGCGAGCTTCATCACGCAAACCATCAACGCACTGCGAGTGTACCTTTTCCAGGCTTCAATTTGTTAAGGTTTATGCGACCAGGCTGGCGGTTTTGTTGGGAAGCGCCTCCGGATTCCAAATCCGTCGAATGAGACGTGCGAGAGGTCAACGTTCGGGCGCGTACTCGATTCGAATGGCATGGACTAATCGTGGTCGTCGACTTCACAGCTGAATACCTAAATAGCTAAATTCATTCTTCACCTCCCATCCCATCGTCAATCGTCTTCTAACCTAACCGATGATAGCCGTGAGATGCAGTCCGCCAGGCTGGTAATTTTTGTCGTGTATTTCTATTTGTGTCACCTCGTATAGTATTTGTATGCCGTGATTCTATTAAATATTATATATTCTCAAAATATATAATACAAAATATTGGGGAAAAAATCGGAGATGGAATCGAAGATCCCCCTCTTTTGAAAAATCGGGAAATATAATTCAGTGGCTCTTAACACTGTGTCATTGTCGAATTCCCCTTAACAGTGCGAAAAAATGAAGCCAGACACTGTGACACTGTACGCTGTATACGATTTCTGTCTCAGTTTCTTTTACGTCTTCATTCTTCAAATCTGAGAAATGTGTGAACGGATTCCGAAAATTCAGTGGCTCTTAACACTGTGTCATTGTCGAATTCCCCTTAACAGTGCGAAAAAATGAAGCCAGACACTGTGACACTGTACGCTGTATACGATTTCTGTCTCAGTTTTTTTACGTCTTCATTCTTCAAATCTGAGAAATGTGTGAACGGATTCCGAAAATTCAGTAGCTCTTAACACTGTGTCATTGTCGAATTCCCCTTAACAGTGCGAAAAAATGAAGCCAGAATCGTAGGCTGTACAATGTACGCTGTACACGACACAGAGTAGAGCTGTGACACACGACACAGTGAGCTGTGACACACGACTCAGTGTGTCACTGTACACACGACACGACACGACACGACACGACACGACACGACACGACACGACACGACACGACACGACACGACAGTATAAATAAAATTAAATATAAATATAAAGGTCATCCATGAATGACAAGGTATGACTTCACAGTGCGGTAATAATTAAATTTTAATTATATTTAACCCAGGTCATCAGTGAATAATGAAGGGGGGTCTGGGAGCGGGCCCCAGCAGCCCCACATTACATGCAGTTCATGCATAAATGACAACGTATGACTTCACACGGCGTTAATAATGTAATTCAGGTCATCAGAGAAAAATGAAGGGGGAGTGCGGGGGCGGAGCCCCATGAGTACCCCCTCCTCCTCCCCCCTGGCCGCCTCTATTTGTCGCGGGTCTCTCACTCTTCACATGATGATGATGCGGATGATGGATACTCAGGGGGGGGTTATTTTTTCCCCACCTGTACGTTTCTAAGTCTGGAGTCTGATGGTCTTTTATATAAAAAGTCTATTACAGTACTGTAGTCTTAGTCTATGAAGGCGCTACTCTTGTTCCCAGAGCTTATGGACTAAAATAGACGTAGGGTTTGTAACATTTACATGGGGTCCATAACCTCTTGGCATGACTCGGCAGGCCTCCAAATCGATGTCCTTCAAAGTGCACGCCACTTCAGGGCGGGGTTCAACGGGAACGAAGGCTAAACAAACAGATGTTCTGCTCAACACATGCCCAGAAATTGGTCTGAGCTCCTGGTATGGAGGCAAACGTCCTGGATTTTGCCAGGCTTTTTCTGTAAACCGCAAAAGTCTGGGACTGAAATCATTAAAACTACATAACTTTTGCATACCCGATCCAAATTCAACAAAAGACGACACATAAAACTTCAATAGCTTCGTTCGTTCACGATTCGTCGAACAGTCTAGCCATTCGTTGCGTTCGCGCAAATAAGCCGCAAGTCCCTTGTCCGTTCGTTCACTTGTCCAACCTATATGTCGATTTATAGAGGATGATGTCGGGTTCTTTTTCTATATCGACGTTTTTCTCTTTTCATTATTTCCACGAAAATGTTATCGGTATGATATCATGAGTTAAAATCTCCAATCCATTCGATACGGTCGATCGCGGCAACCTATTTACCGGTATGATGTTTGACAAGTTCGTTTTATATATATATACATGAAGGCCGGGCCCAAGTTGTCGATAATCGATATGATCCAAATACTTCCTTGACTATAATATGACACATCTGGTTTGGTCCAATGAAAACGTGCCACGCAGGCAGCAATTCTGAGCTATATTTGTGGTGAAATGTTGATGTGGAAGTGAGGCGGCCACGTGTTCAGAACTGGATTGGTCAAAGTGCATTGACGTGTTCCCAATGTTCGGAAGATTCCATTGAATATTGGTGCTGATCTGCACCAATATTCAGAATATTGGGGCCATACAGCCCCAATATTCAATGGAATGATCTTCCGAACTTGGGAAAATGCCAATGCCCTGTGACATTGGTCACAGGTCACCAATGCCCTGTGACCCAGCCCTGAACACGTGGCATTGACGACTTTGACCCGAAATTAGGTCAAAGCCGACAGTGCCTGCGAAATGTTGTGTTGATGCCTAAAAATGTTCTAATGCGTGTTAGACAAATACATTATGCAAACATAACATACAGGACAAAAGCATGGCGGGGATCTCCGGTGCGCGGTGATGAGCGAGAAAACCCAAAGCCCCCGGATCCCGCACAAGACGTCGGAACGAAAACATACAAGATTAGAACAAACGAATGCGATATACACACGTGAGCGAGTGCATACAAAATGTGGCACACGCAACCAGTTGAACAAACACATTGGGCGCGTGTGTCACAAGGGGGCATACGCGGATTGCACATGGGGCATATGGCGGGGGGGATCGGGGAATTAGGGGAAACACACAAGTCATCTGAAAAGGTATAGTGACATGAGGGGTGTGTCACCGACGTGACCATTAGCGTTCGGGACGTAGCGTATGTCGTCTCCCAGGTACAGCTCGTTGTACCGCCCGCTGCGCTCCAACCCGCCCCACCGCAACACGCTGATGACACACTGATGACACTGTAAGCAATATTTGAGCAATATATCGCGAGTTGTGATGACGTAGCAGAGTCGAGAAATATTGTTGCAAAGCATATTTCATGACGTGGCTCTCACATGATCCCTTCGATTAATCGAGAGCTGATGTGTCACAAATATATCATGAAGAGGAGGTGCTAATTAGCCCCAATATCACCAGGGAGCGTCGGCGACCTCAGGTGATATTGGGGCTAATTAGCACCTCTTCACACTATTTACTCATCGCAAAATTGAAATTGCCATAATCTCGAATCTATTAAAGGGAAAAGCGATGACACAACTAGGCATCGTTGAATTTGGGACCAATGACGTCGTAGCATTTGTAAATATCTGCTGGAATAGTCACACCGCCTGATTATGTGACTCTTCCCGTAGTAGTAGTGTTTGTGATTGTCACCCGAACCAGAACCCTAACAGTTTATGCCCATATAACGGGTTAACTTATCAACTTTATGACATTCTGAGAAAACTATCACTGAGTGAATATATCCCGGGTCTTAGGGGTATATCCAACAGGTTTGGACCCACGCACTTTTTTTTTAGACACTGCGAATTTTAGCCATGTCTGGCTAAACACCGACGCTTGAGATGGAGTGAGGGGCTCCACTAGAGGCGCTGTGAGATATAATATACCGTATTATATCGGGGTGGTCACTGATAAGTTCTCATACAAGTGTAAACTCATTATAAGAGTTAAAACCAATATAAGGCGGTTTGTGACCTAGGTATCGGTCACCTAGTATTGTACGAGTACTGGTACAGCTATCGGGAGTCAGAGTAAGTTATACCTCACCTTTAAGGAAACAGGAATTTGGAGCCAGCCTAGCTTTTTTCGTATTTTCTGACCCCCCGCCTGCCAGCGTCAGCCTCTTACCGAAATTACTAACGAATAGGAAACGCGATTCGAGCGTCAACCAGCCTCTTCTCTTAAATCCATTTCTTTTTAGGGACTGGAAAGCGCAGTCAGCCAGCGCATTCTCTTAAATTCAGCATGGATCCGAGCAGTCGCCAGGAACTGCGAGAGTTGAATTTCAGCTCATGTATAGGCTGAATTTCAGGTGATATATAGGCTGAATTTCAGCTCATATATAGGCTGAATTTCAGCTCATATATAGGCTGAATTTCAGCTCATATATAGGCTAATTTTCAGTTCATATATAGGCTGAATTTCAGCTCATATATATCCTCATATATAGGCTGCATTTCAGCTCATTTATAGGCTGAATTTTAGCTCATATATAGGCTAAATTTCAGCTCATATATAGCCTC
>LGRX02023023.1:0-10699 GCA_001247695.2 Cymbomonas tetramitiformis | reverse complement strand
GAGGTGCTCATTGGAGCAGGGGCGGGGCCAGGCCACATGAAATGTAAGGAGGTGCTCATTGGAGCAGGGGCGTGGCCAGGCCACATGAAATGTAAGGAGGTGCTCATTGGAGCAAGGGCGTGGCCAGGCCACATGAAATGTAAGGAGGTGCTCATTGGAGCAGGAGCGTTGCCAGGTCAAATGAACTGTACGGAGGTGCTCATTGGAGCAGGGGCGTGGCCAGGCCACATGAAATGTAAGGAGGTGCTCATTGGAGCAGGGGCGTGGCCAGGCCACATGAAATGTAAGGAGGTGCTCATTGGAGCAGGGGCGTGGCCAGGCCACATGAACTGTAAGGAGGTGCTCATTGGAGCAGGGGCGTGGCCAGGCCACATGAACTGTAAGGAGGTGCTCATTGGAGCAGAAGCTGACAATGAACACACAGAACATGGTGCTCATTGGAGCAGGGGCGTGGCCAGGCCACATGAAGAAATCTAAGGAGGTACTCATTGGAGCAGGGCGTGGCCAGGCCACATGAAATGTATAAGGAGGCCTCATTGGAGCAGGGGCGTGGCCAGGTCACATGAACTGTAAGGAGGTGCTCATTGGAGCAGGGCGTGCAGCCAGGCTACATGAGGAGGTGCTCATTGGAGCAGGGGCGTGGCCAGGTCACATGAAACGTAAGGAGGTGCTCATTGGAGCATGGGCGTGGCCAGGTCACAGATGGAATTTGAAGGGGCGCTCATTGGATCAGGGGCGTACTGGCCACATATGGAATATAAAGCTCTCCTCCCACGTCGGGTTCAGTGACCGCTTTACAACCTGTACAACATCCCCATTAGTCCCACAATAGAATCATCGCCAGCTCCCCCACGCACAATATAATCAAGTCACCACGTCACACCCTGCACCAGCTGCCTCCTCCCCCCGCATACACCAACCACTTTACACCCTGCACCAACGCCCCCCCACAGGAGTCCAGCAGCACTTCACACCCTGCACCAGCCCAAGCTCTGTCCCTGCGGCACTAAGGTTCTCACTGGGGTTGCCCCTAGTCCTGCGAGTCCTGGGTCACAGGGCTGTAGAAACTTTAAGCAACCCCCGAGCAGGCACCTTTGCAGAGGGTTGCAGGAAAGCAAGGTAAAACCTCTACAGGACTACAGCAAGGGAACGGCGCACCGAGGTCTTCTGAGTCTCTGCCAGAATAGCAACCATCACGAAGGGGTCCGAGGTCTTCTTCGACATCAGCGAGCTCATATCTGTGTCCGCCGCCACCAGGTTGGCCGCCTCAAGCACATCCACGCGTATCTCCACCTGCGCCAATGTCAGACGCGCCGGTGCACCACCTCCCGTCACTCAGCTCTTCATGAGCTCAACCTAAGCATCATACTTCCGCAGGGGAACCCGTCCTGTCAATCTTCCACCACACTGAAAGATAGGGCGCCACAGCAAGACACGAAATGATCCTATCCGATTGGGTGCAAGGCACAGAGAGAGGGTGGCCAGATGTGTGCGAAGGGCGCGGAGAAGGGGTGGCCAGACGTGTGCAAAGGACGCGGAGAAGGGGTGGCCAGGTGTGCGGGGGATCCTGGGGAGAGAGAGGGTGCTACCGATGGCTTTTTAGGGTTGGTGTGCTGTTCCTCTCCGACAAGGATGTCTACGAAATTCAGAATGAGGGGATTGGGCTCGACGACGAAGCTGGCCAAGATATCCCCCAGCAACTTGTCCACCAAAGTAGAGACAAAGGGTACCTCACAAATGTCCATCAGGTTCAAAGGCTTCACCTGTTCCTCGCAAGCAACCCTCCAATCAGATCCCCCACATATCCGTCTGGCTTGCCGGAAGAGCAAGACTACACGGAGCCTGAAGGCTTGGCTGTAGATCTTCACAGTACGGCCAGAGAAGAGCAGAGAGTTGATAGTGCGTTTAGAAGTCCTTGTTTCCCCTCGATCAGAGGAAGCGTGCAGGAACAACTGCCGTCATTCTGAGCACATTGCAGGTGCTGTTCACTTGCCACCAATCATATTTGCTCTAGGACACGCCTCAGAGGCATACTGCCAAAGAGGAGGGAGGGGTCCACGGATTCCCAACACCTGCTTGCATGCCTGCAGAATGTGCTAGGAATAGGAATAGTTTGGATCTGTCTATACTCCCTCAGCCAATTTGACCTGTTTAAATCGAGCCTGCGGAACCTTAGTGGTTTCAAGATTTGCCCTCGAATGACGTGAGCCTGAGTTGCCATTCAGCGCTGTTCCTCTTGCAGTGCAGCAAACCGGGAACCTCGGTACTCCGTGAGGCACACTGCAAACACTGCAGCAACTTTAAAAGTCACATTGTACTCAGGAGGGTAGCCGAGATGACTAATAAGAGACACAAGTCTGGTGACAAAAGGATTGGGACTTCTCTATCGTGTTTCCCAATTCCCTCGACACCGGTGATTTCAAATCTGAAGTCGGATGTCACCCCTCTTGCTGCTATGGCACAGGACCAACTGATCCAGTAGGAGTGGAGGAAGCTGTTGCCGCAACAGCTGCAACAGCCACAACAGCAGCAGTTGTGGATGGATTCAACAGATTAATTCTGTGTACCGCCATATATATGGCAAGAAACGCCCTAAAATGGATGATCCTATATGTCGACGAAACCCGCGGATTTCGCCTGTTTCGGTACTTCAACGTTCATATTATAAGAGAGCAGGTAGGATCTAAAGAAAACTAAGGGCAACCAAGCTATGGTGGTGCTACTATGGCCCCTAAGCAAGGCTGGCTGCAGATGACTTCACCTTGAAGTCGATGGTCGGGCGATTTGCGAAGGCGATCCGCATCTTTCCCACGTAGGGGTACTCGGCTTTCAAACCAGAGAATCGCACGCGAAGTTCGCCTTGGAGCACAATGCGCTCTAGCACTGCCTGTGGACCTCGATGACGCCGTTAGAAGTAGCAAACGAGGGCCAGCAACAAGTATCATAAGTTTCTCATAACGTTGATTTCACAGACCAAAAATGCAGAAGACATCGGGCTGAGGCTGTACCTAAATTACTCCTAAACAGCTGTCGGACGGCAGCGCAGCGAGCAATGGCCTGTCTCGCCCACAGCGCCGCGGCTATCCATGCTAGCAGCGCAGAGAACCATGACCTGTCTCACCTGGAAAGCCATCCCCTTTAAAGGGTGCAATTTAGAATCTTCGCTAAGCTTAGCGATGATTCGCAAAATCATGTCGCGGCTTGAGATAAGCTCCAGATGCAGGACAAGCTCCACGCCGCCCTGGCACACCACGCGGGAGACACAGAAACATCACGTGAAAGCCGGCAAACGCCTTGGGAAGGTGCAACGAACACACAAACGGCGCGAAGACGGCAGGAACACAAGACGGAAGTCGCACGCACTCTTCCCCGACTAAAAGGGACGTGCAGCAGGTGCCCTTGCGGCCGCTCACAAGGCGTGGGCTTGCTGGAGCACCCTCTGGGCTGCGGTGGAATACTCGGGAAAACATTGCAATGCAAGATACGTACACATACAGTACGCTCATACTGGTTGATCTCACTCGCCGAAGATACATAACTATCTGGCCAAAACAAAAATTGCGTTTCCTTCCCTTTCCACTACCCACCCCCTAATGCTGCTCTTGCGCCTACCAAAACTGTGGAGTCCCGTTCTCACTTCTAACCCTAAACACCCATCAGGCTAAATTCAAAAACCCGCTTACACTCCCATGATGAGAAGCTGCCGAAAAGTCCTGGTCGGCTGCTCGCGCTAGTTTTGGGCAGACCCGTGGCAGGCCCTACATGATCCAGCATACCATTCTCTATGGTACATTCCCACACTCTATAGTATATTCCTTCACAATTCACAGTTTCCTCTCACACCCTTTACAGCTGCCCTCGCGATCTGAACAACGACTGGGTAACTCCTGCCATTCTTTGGTGCTGGCCACGTGATCTGAACAAGCCCTGAAAATCGCAGTCATACTCTTGACCGCTAACCCTGCCGCAACAAAGTATTCCAAAAGGGCCCCGCGTTGACACAGCGCAGTCTTATCGCGCAGAAAACAGAAAAGTGTCAGGAAGTGCCACACCCGCGGTCAACTTCCCTGCTTCCCTGGTTGAGCCATACCTGCTGAGATACACGGATTAAGTTTGGACGCACCAGCTTGTCTTCCTTCTCGTCTCCATGCTCGTCTCCCTGCTTTTCTTTAGGCTCTGGGGGGATGATGTGCGAGGTCGCACCCTTCACGAATGGCGGACGACTTCCAAGCTGCAATATCGCTCCCGAAACCAACCGCATCTCACACTGCTTACTTCCTCGGCACGTCACCTTTGAACAAATTATGCTTCTTGCACCCTCTGACGTCATCCGTCCAGGGTTCACTTTTCTCGGCCACACCGGGCTCACTGACACGCAGCTGGATGGACAGCAATCTTCTGCCTCTGACCGTTCTTGCTCCCTCTGCACGTTGCTAGTCCACGACTCACACGTCTTGATACCTCTGGACCTCCTTCGATTCACGGTTCTTCACCGATATGGACGTCGTTTATAAAAAAAACATAACATCTTTCCATTCACGGATTAACCATACTAACCCGTCTGAGCACTTTCATTCTCAAGGAGAACTGCTCTGCACCACATGAAACCAGGAGACCAGTTAGCATGTTACCGCGCACGCGTCGATCTGTAGCTGCTCCAAAAACGCCGGGCGGTATTGATCGAGGTATGGCTGTACAGAGTCGCGGATGGACTGCGACACGATTGGCTCGATCAGATTTGGCCAGAAGCGAACCTGCACTCAGGGCGGACCACGCCTAACACGTCATTCTTCCGAGAAAACGGGCGTCGTGTTGCTGGCCGTAAAGCTGTGGCTGAAAATCCTATCTGACAAGATTACTGTTGACGGGAAATCGGGACTTTAGGGAAGACAGAAGCGATCTCAAAGTCTCACAAAAGACGTTCAGGCATGGGTCTGGCTCGCCGCCTTGCTGCACATGGAAGCGCACCAGGAGTTGATTAAGCCATGTGGCGGTCTCTTTATCAGAAAAGGTCTGATTCTTCGTGCGCGCTGCGTGGTCTGCGATTTCGGCAGCCTCCCTTGTTTTCACCTGTTTGGCAATTTGCTCCTTCTCGATCTGCGCAGCAGAAGTGTGGAAGAACACAGTGAGAAGCGTACTTTCATTCGCTCTCGAGTATAAATCAAGGCATATCACTTCAAGAAAAAATATCGCAAGCTGCAACGTGAAAGATAAAAACATCGGCAGTTTCATGAAGTGAGTATATCCCCACGGATACCGCAAAGCGCACAATCACTTGAGGGAGAGATGATGCACCTGGAATAAGTACCAGAGGGAGCTTCCGAGGGTCAGACTGTATAGTATGGGAGAGAAAATGGGCGTCATGGAACTCACAAACCAAATGAACATAGCGACACAGACCTGCACAATAGAATTACAATTTCTCAGAGCATGAACGAAGCTCGGGCCCATCTTATCGGCGCAGACAATGTCCAACTTCAAAGCTTGCAGTTGTGGAAAGTACGTTCTTCCAGTCCGTAGTATGCACATTTATTCACATATGCGTGTATCGTAAAATACACGTATACACACGCACACGCGCATGCACACACATTCACACATTCACGCATACACACATGTGAAGAAATTCTTGAGAATTTCTTGGGAAATATAGTTGCGCAAACTGTTGCGCTTGTCAGACGCACAACCGGAGGTAAGAGTAAGAGGTGGCGCTCACAAGATGGACCATAAACGGGTAAGACGCCAACTTCCCAACAACTTTCGAGAATGCTGTTTCTTCTCGTACTTCCATGTGGTCAGCCAATTCCTTTATCATCGCGAAGAAGTCCGCCTTCTTCGCTTTGTCTATAGCAGGTGCCTTTTCAACTTGGTTTTCCGTTTCGAAAGTTCGAAAGACTTCACCTTCCTTTTCCATATCAGAAGATTGAACGTTTTGCTTTGGTGGTGAATTCGCTTCTGGCTTGATATCGCTTTTCTTGGTTGTCATACCGTGTCACGTCGCTGGCGTGGGGTCGCTTGGCCTGATGGCCTCCTGTCTGCGAAACTTCAAAAACGAACAACCACCTACCGTACTCTACTCTTGTTCCCAAGAGCTTATGGACTAAAATAGACTTAGGGTTTGTAACATTTCTGGGGTCCGTAACCTCTGGCATGACTCGGCAGACCTCCAAATCGATGTCCTTGTGCACGCCACTTCAGGGGGTTCAACGAGAGGGCTAAACAAACAGATGTTCTGCTCAACACATGCCCAGAAATTGGCCTGAGCTCGTGGTATGGAGGCAAACGTCCTGGATTTTGCCAGGTTTTTTCTGTAAACCGCAAAAGTATGGGACTGAAATCATTAAAACTACATAACTTTTGCATGCAACATTGCACGGTGGCGTATGTCGACGATGTGGTGGTCTACACTGATTCCACGCCTGAGCAGCATCTGAAGGACGTTGAGGAGGTACTGCGCACGTTAGGAGACGTTGGTATAAGGCTGCACGCAGGCAAGAGCACCTTTGGGGCAGCCACTGTGGACTTTCTGGGCTATCGCATTGGGCACAATTCTATTGGTGCGCAGGAGGCAAAGTGCAAGGCCATCCAGGACCTCCCGAGGCCCCAGGACAAGACTAGGCTCCGCTCTATTCTGGGCATGATGAACTACTATAAGGGCCTGGTGGGTGAGCCAGGGGGACCAAACTATTCTGAGATGGCAGGCCCCCTCAACCGGACTTGCTCAAGAAAGAGATCACAGATATCAAGGGAGCTTGGGGGAAGGAGCAGGACCAGGCGCTCCAGGACCTTAAGGACTCGCTCTGTGCTGGGTGGGAGATGTCTGGGGCCAATCGATTATGACAGGCTCATGGGAACACTGACTTTCACCCCCCATAAGGGGGGAGGTCAGTGGTGCCCTGTGTCACCCCTCGCCTGCTCGGATGTCACTTGCAGTGCCTGCTGTTTATCTCCGCTCGTGTGTCACGGTCCGTCCGCTAGCTTAAAACTGTGTATCTCCCAGTTTAATCCGACTTAGCCGAACCGAGAAACCCTGCCTCCCTGTCTTGACATTTTACAGTGCAAGCTTATATCACTATATTATCAGCTTTCACATCAGGTCTGGACCCACCTACGTTCAGAGGTGTTTTTCTTGTGTTCCGTCCGCTTCGCGCCCTGCGATTCTATCCGACACTTCAAATTAGTACCGACATTTCAATTAGTACCGACACTTCAACCTAGTACCGACACTTCAACCCGACATTCGACCTCCTTGCCTTCGCATAGGTCACCCTAGTACCGACATTTTTTAGTACCGACATTTACCTTAGTACCGACACTACAGCGCACTTTTTTGTGCGTTTCCAATCAACTGGACCGACATTACTTTTTACCCGACATGGCTTCCGCCCGACGTGAGACAGTTGGTTCCGCGCTTCGTGCTGCACGTGCACGCACTGGTGCGTCACCATCCCCATCACCGACGGCTTCGCACTCTACACCATCTTCGAGTGCTCGACCCCGCCGCATCGTGGGGACTTCATCCTTACGTGCAAAACCGACATCAACGATTGAGGCTCCAACAGCTTTTGATTTCTTCAATGACCCCGACGTTTTGGTGACTACGCCTGTGGAGGAGGGCCGCGAGGAGGAGTTTCGTGATCAACTTTCTTACGCTTTTACGTATGGGAGTGACCTCGTGAACTTCCTCAAGTCCACTGGTTTCAAACTTCCCGCTGGCTACACCCTTGACAACGCCACCGCCGACACTGACTTCGTTGCCTTCACCGCTGGACTGGCTCACGTCATGTTCCCGATCTCGTACGCGGAGTCGGCCAAGCTGCTTGACCTGGAGCACGACCACGACTTCTACCACTCTACTGTGAACGAGATCTTGTTCTGCCTCCTGCCTCACCCCCTTCGTGGTAACGCATTATCCGTCTACCACGAGTGTGCGCGTACCCATCCCGCTGACGGCCGCTACGCGCTCCAGCGACTTCGCTACGAGGTCGAGGGCGTGCCCGACGCCGATGGTATGCGTTACTGGACCCAGATGAGGGCCATCGTCCTCTCTGAGACCGTAGACCCAGCTCCACAGCTGGCTACGATTCGACGCCTTTGTGAGCGTCACCGCAAGATCAAGCCGGCGTACTCCGACTCCGACCGCGTTGCCGACCTCTGGCACATCCTGTCCGAGTCCGCCAAGAAGAGTCCGCACGTCGCCCCACTGTACCTGGTGGTGCTCCGCGAGTTACGGTCAGGTCATCCCTTTACTTTTGACCGCCTCGCGCTCCGCATCCGTCTCGCATTCCGGGACGAAAGCCCCCTAGCCACACTTTCGTCCCCGCCGAGCCCCGACACTCGGTCCGAGGGTTCTGGGTACCGCCCTAAGACCGCCACCCAGAGGCCCCGGACCCCTGACCCGCCCGGCCGCCCTACGGCCATGGCACTCCGCGCGAAGAAGCAGTCCGACACGCCGCTTGATGGGAAGTGGGTGGCCGACACCCCCACTGCCTTATACCTTAAGTGGTCTGGTACTGGTTATCCGTGTGCTGTCTGTTTCCGCGTGTGGGGTGTCACAGATGCTCATCCCGACACCCGTGGTGCTTGCCCCTTCGTGTGCATCGAGGCCTTCGCCAACAACAAGCACCTGGTCACGTCCAAGCCGGCTCCGCCTCGCCCGCCGCTCGACCCGCCGTCTGCTGACACCACCCCTGCCCCACCTGATGTGCCCACTGTTGACGCAGCATTCCAGTCCGTGCGGCTCTTGCCGCCTGCACCTGGTGGTGGTGACACGATTGACGCCGACGATGGCGATGCTCTGGTGGTGCTTGCGGCTGAAGACCTTGCCCCACCGCTTCCGGATGAGCCTGTTGGTGCCGCCCTGGCCTTCCAGGACGAAGACACCGATTGGCCAGCTCTCCGATCTTCACCCGTTTGGGTGCCGCATGTTCCAGGAGCTGGAGTCGTGATTGGCACTCAGCTCCCAGAAACCCTAGATTGAAACCCAAAATTGACACATCACGAGTTGGCAAGTAGCCTTGGAACTTTACATTTCTCCTAGCCGCCTGCCCGGGAGTACCGGCTGGCCCTGCAGTGCACCTCCCACCTTCGGGGTGAGGTGGTGTCATGGGAACACTGACTTTCACCCCCCATAAGGGGGGAGGTCAGTGGTGCCCTGTGTCACCCCTCGCCTGCTCGGATGTCACTTGCAGTGCCAACTGTTTATCTCCGCTCGTGTGTCACGGTCCGTCCGCTAGCTTAAAACTGTGTATCTCCCAGTTTAATCCGACTTAGCCGAACCGAGAAACCCTGCCTCCCTGCCTTGACATTTTACAGTGCAAGCTTATATCACTATATTATCAGCTTTCACATCACAGGCCCCTCATGTTATGGTGCAGTGCTGGGCCAGAAGAACGATGATGGAAAAGAGTATATTTGCATACGCAGCCGAGACAGACGAGAGCTGCTGCCTCATGGCTCATGCCTGGTGCGCCTCGCAGTGCTCGCGGTCTCGCCATCGCGGCGCTGCGGCGCCCCCCCCAAAGAAAAGCGGTCCGCTCCCGGACGCTTCACTCTCGGTGGCCCTAAGGGGAGGGCGCGGGTGAGCACCTCGGTGTGCTCACCTCGTGGCGACACGCATGAAAGGGTGGACCTCCTTGCACGCGCGTGACGATGCGTCCCGTCGAGATGGGTGCACTCGCCCGGAGCTTGGGGCTCGCCGGCCTCATCAGCACCCCGAGTGTGGGTGCCGCGCTCCGCGCTAGGACCGATGCGCCTGGATGCGGTGCACACGCTGCGCGCTACCCCCAAGCACCATGCGTCTGGTGTGCCTGGCGGGGCAGCGGCGCGTCACGCAGCCCGAGACAACGCAGCGAGAGCTGCTGCCTCATGGCGGTGCGCCTGGCGCCTCGCGGTGGCTGCCATCTGCCACTCGCGGCGCGCTCTCTCCCCCCCAAAAGAAAAGCGGTCCGCTCCCGGACGCTTCACTCTCGGTGGCCCTAAGGGGAGGGCGCGGGCGAGCACCTCGGTGTGCTCACCTCGTGGCGACACGCATGCAAGGGTGGGCCTCCTTGCACGCGCGTGACGATGCGTCCCGTCGAGACGGGTGCACTCGCCCAGAGCTTGGGGCTCGCTGGCCTCATCAGCACCCCGAGTGTGGGTGCCGCGCTCCGCGCTCGGCGGCGGGGCATGCGTGCGCGGTGTGCTGCTCCCAGGCACGCGCACCAACCTCTGCAAGGAGGCCCGATGCGCCTGGACGCGGTGCACACGCTGCGCGCTACTCCCAGGCACCATGCGTCTGGTGTGCCTGGCGGGGCAGCGGCGCGTCACGCAGCCCGAGACAGCACAGCGAGAGCTGCTGCCTCATGGCGGTGCGCCTGGCGTGCTCGCGGTGGCTGCCATCTGCCACTCGCGGCGCGCTCTCTCCCCCCCAAAAGAAAAGCGGTCCGCTCCCGGACGCTTCACTCTCGGTGGCCCTAAGGGGAGGGCGCGGGTGAGCACCTCGGTGTGCTCACCTCGTGGCGACACGCATGCAAGGGTGGACCTCCTTGCACGCGCGTGACGATGCGTCATGGCGGTGCGCCTGGCGCGCTCGCGGTGGCTGCCATCTGCCACTCGCGGCGCGCTCTCTCCCCCCCAAAAGAAAAAGCGGTCCGCTCCCGGACGCTTCACTCTCGGTGGCCCTAAGGGGAGGGCGCGGGTGAGCACCTCGGTGTGCTCA
>LGRX02023022.1:0-14591 GCA_001247695.2 Cymbomonas tetramitiformis | reverse complement strand
CCCCCCTCAGCTCGCCGACCTCAGCTCAGCCTCCCCTTAGCTCGCGCCCCCCCTCATCACAGCCCCCCCCTCAGCTCGGTCTCCCCTCAGCTCAGCGTCCCCTCAAAATAACCTAGACACTTGTAGCCTAACGCCCCGAGCCACTTGAGCCGTCATTAACATCGTGTGCTTTTGCGATGTGCAGGCATGATTCTTCCGTTGGTGCACAAGGTCATCATCAAGCTCGAGGATACCAAGGCTGTGAAAGTGGGCGACACGGTGGTGCCGGCGCACAAGCTATCTAAGCCGGTGCGTGTCGGGAGGCAGAAGGTGCACGCGGACCTCTTTGAGCGGTGGGTCACCGAGTTGCAAGCCGAGCCGGTGGAGGGAGCTACCGATGCAGCTGCAACGCGTACTAGCTACGCGCAAGATCGAGAGGTTCAGGAAGTTGGCTATAAGTACCGTGCTAGACCCTCGCTTCAACCGCTTCAAGTTCAAGGGTTCTGAGAACTACGACAAGGCTAAGGTCTTGCAGTCGGTGCGAGAGGAGTACTTGGCACACTACGCCGTTCCCCTCACCACTCCCAAAGCCCAAGCAGCTCCCTCAGCCGCCGTGGGTAGCAAGCGCAAGCATTCCCTACTGTGCGACAGTGACTCCGAGGGCGATGCGAGTGACGACGATGACATGCCGACCCTTTTGGAGGCGGAAGCCGATGATGAGGATGATCCTCACACTGAAAGTGTGAAGCAGCTTGAAAAGTATCTGGAACTGAAGCAGGCGCCGGTGGACACTGCTATCCTTGAATGGTGGTTCGAGAACGAGAAGAAGTTCCCACGCGTCTGCATGATGTGGCGCCAATTCCACGGCCGGCCTGCATCATCGGCTGGTGTGGAGCGGCTTTTCTCTGGTGCTGGGAAGATGCATGGCAAGGACGCCCAGACCATGAAGTCCGAGACCATTCAAGAAACCTTGATGTGCGCGGTCAACTACAATCCTTGGCAGTCATCTGTTCCAGAGGTGGATGCCAAGGGCGCGACCGAGGCGACTGATGTGGCGGAGGCATAAGTAGAATGTGCAAGTGCACTATGGCACTCATAGGGTGTTAGAGTCAGAACATAGAAATCACTGAGCAAGCTAGTATAGGCCTCTCCTCAGCACTTAGAAGGGTGAAGGCTCCGCTTGACACCATAGCAGCCTGCCCTGGCACATGCTCTGCACTCTCGTTACCAGTCACTACAAGAGACGGAACGACGCAGAGGATCGCCCAGAAAACCCCGGGTCGTGTGTTAGAAAACATTAGAAAAGTAATAATATGTATGTGTTATTCTCTTCTGAAATACGTTTGTGCATGCCTTTGGTGTCTACACCACATACCGGTTGACCCCTCAGCCCCCCCTCAGCTTGTCCTCTCACTCTCACTTAAAAGCACCTCACAAGTAAGTAAGTATCTCAGGTTGCCAGAGAGTAATGATGACATCTGACACAAATAATATGTATATCCGAATGGGTCGAGTTTGACCTCGAATGAGCAATATTTAATGCCGCTGTATCCCCATACTCAATATTGGTTGTAACCAGTTAAACCACCAATTAACTAGTGCAATAAAAGTAATTAACCAATTGTAGCTAGCTAATCAATTTTTTAGTTATTAACTAACTAACCCCAACCAGTTGATTAATTTGCACTAATCACTTCAAACCAGTTGGACCTCGGGTCAACCGGTTACGCCCCTTACCATCACCCTTCGAAAATGTACTGCAACTATGCTGTAATATATTGGACATATACTGCGGACATATTGACGATATGCTGAAGGAACTTTCAAGTAAAGCAATAACCCAAAAGTAGGTTTTCGGACCCCCCCACAAAAAACGCACACAAGCTATGTCGCAAAATATAGCTCCTGAGTCCATATAACAAGTCTCACCAGAATTGAAGAACATGTTTTTTCAACTTTTTTAGGGCTCACTTCAACACTTCCGCAGCATACTGAAAGGGGGGGCTAAAGGCAGGGCTCAAGGTCTTGAGCCCTCACGTATTGAAGTGAGCCCTCACGTATTGAAGTGAGCCCTCACGTATTGAAGTGATCCCTGCCTTGAGCTCTGCAGGCGGTTGCACGCGGTTGCACGCATATTGACCTTTACAAAAATTTAAAAAACTTTTTAGAGGAGAATCTGTTCAATACTACTTCAATACGTGAGGGCTCATTCTAATACGTTAGCGATTGCAGGCGTATTGAAATGGCGTATTGGAGATGTATTGAAAACTGCTGATGTCAGCTTTGCCAGTGCCACGTCAGACGGATCTTCGCAAAACTGACTTGGCACTTTTTCGACCCATCTCCAATACGCCATTTCAATACGCCTGCAATCGCTAACGTATTGCAGTGAGCCCTCACGTATTGCAGTAGTATTGAACAGATTGAACGATTTTCGGGGAAACAATTTTGGAATTTTAATTTTTAGGAGAATCTGCACCCCTCGTTCGTGAATCGAACGGCCGAATTCGTAACTCAAGAAGTACCCCCAAAATGACCCCTGAGATGGCCTGGATAAAAAAGGTTGTCATTGACCTTTAGATGGAGGTGGTACACTTCGCCAGCGAGGAGGAGCTCAACTCCTCGCAGACAAGGTGTATACCTCCAGTGGGACTCGAACCCACTACCGCAGGCTTTGAAGACCGACGGCCAACCACTAGACCATTGTGACAACGAGATTGAAAAGATGTTGCGTATTGGACTACAGTACAGTAACGTATGAACACAAATGAAAAGGGGGGTTAGACGTTCCCCCCCAAAAAAAGAAAAAGAGCGCGATGACAATCGAGATGGACGATGGACGAAATTTCAAAATGCATTTCCAAACGGTCGGTCGTCGCAGGTGCAATGCGCCCGACACATGCGGCCAACATGCGTGCACGATGCATGGTAACACCCATCGCATCACGGCAACGTACGGAAGGCCTCCTGGAAGCACGTTGACGTTCCAGCAGCCGCCCTAGCCAGCAGAGGTGTAAACAAAGCCAGCAGAGGTGTAAGAAAAGCCAGCAGAGGTGTAAGAAAAATGTCAGTCAAAGAGTTGCACGCTGAGTATGTAGAAAGCTGCGAGCTGTTTGGCGTTGAGCATACGCACGAGGGCTTCGTTGACTACGTTGCGAAGGTGAGGGCAAAGGGGACACCTAGCGAGCCCAAAGGGATCGAGGAAACCCCATTGGCTTTCCTCGACAAAGGCAAGAAAAGGGCGAAGGAAGACGACGAGGACGATGAGGAGGGAGGGGGGGAAGGGAGCAAAAAAAGGCGCAAGGGGGCTCGAAGCGCGTTCGAAGCTCAACTAATTAAAGCATGTCACGAGGAGTTTGGTACGTACTAAGCATGCGGCTTCGTTTACTTAACTTGGTCCCTTCGGTGCATGAAAAAATATTGATTTGGGAAGAGTTTGGGGAGAATTACTTGCAGAATTGCGTGTGAAGGACGGGCGTCTTGAGCCCCTACTTCACGTGCCGAAGCAAGAGTCCGCGGTGTCGAAGTACGTCACCGCGGTACAAAACCGCTGCAAGTGGGCGACCGCGCCCACTAACTCGTTCGTGCGGGCGAAAGCCCGTTCGATCGTGAACAACAATCGATACCTTTGGAAGTGCGGCCGGTGGGCGACCGACACGAAAACCGGAATGTGTACGTGGGTGGACCCCCAAAAGCTACATCCGTACACCACGTGTATGGAGGAGGGGGTCCCTACCACATGCCCGGTGCGGCAAATCGCCCAGAAGATGGAGGTGCTCAAAGCCCTCCCCGAATTCGAATTGGAGGAGGGGCCTAACAGCAAGGTGGAGTGCTTGCAAGGGGAGGCAAGACAGCGGCTGGGTACGTTCCCACCCTCTAATACACGTGACACACGCTCGCAGTATATGTGAAGCATGCCACAGCACACCTTCAGCATACTCAGCATACTTGTGCACCTTTCTGAAAGGTAGGGCCACAATATGCCTGCAATATGTATGTAGTATACCTGCAACATACCTGTAACATACCTGTAACATACTGTACACATACGACATAAAACTTACGGTTGATAGCATTTTTTGTTTGCAGTCGCCTATCTCTACGACCACAACGCCCCCGACAAGGACGACGAGGAGGAGGCTGACCACCTGGAGGCGGATGCCAAGAAAAAGGAGGTGGAGGCCAAGGCCAAAAAAGCACCCGCCTCCGCATCCGCATCCGCAAAGGGCAAGGCCAAGGCCTCGGAGGGCCCCGCCTCCGCATCCGAAAAGGGCAAGGCCAAGGCGGCCGCGTCACCGGCCCCGTCACCGGCCAAGCCCGCCAAGCCCGCCAAGCCCGAAGCCCCCAATGTTGAAGACATCTTCAAGGTGGGGAAAGAGGTGGTGGTGTACGCGGGGGCTCAAACGGAGTACGAAGCGATGAAGAGTTCGCTCCGTCCCGACAAAGGCCAACTCGTGACGAACACCGGCCGATTGAAGGCCAACGTCGGGCTGTTCGCCGGGTTGGTGGTGGCGAATGCGGTTGGGGATATTCTCCCCAACCACATCATGGACGGCCCCGATTTCCCCCTCACCGAGGGGCTCATCGGTATCAAGGTGCGCACCAACCCTTTCAATATGTGCACAATATGTGTACAATATGTCTGTTATAGTACTGTAATAGTACTGTAATAGTACTGTAATAGTACTGTACTATATTTCCAATATTTGACACATGTATTTCGTTTGGTGGGGCTGCAGGTAACTGATATCCTCGACATGAAGATGCTTTGCAAAGAGAAGCCATATGCATATGTCCGCAGCGCCATCTCCTTCATCATGAAGGAGGTGGACAAGCGCCTCCCGGAAGGGATGGACGCTAGCCACCGAGTGGGGAATCCCGGCTCGGAGGCGTCCCTCCTCTTGCAGAAGGCCTTCATGCGCGAGGGAAGAACAAAAATAAAAACCTTGTAGTGGACGTAGCCTACGTACGGCAGGGGGAGCATTTGTGAAACAAATTTGACAATTTGTAATTGTATTCAATATTAATTGTGTTCAATATGCCTCTCGTTGACATATGCAATAGGTCCACAACATACTTGCTGCATGTTGAATATGTCTGTGCAACATGCATGCAATAGGTCTTCACTATATATCCAATATAGGCAACTTTTATTTCAATACATATGCAATATGTCCACAGTATATATACAGCATATTGAATTTGCATGTTCAATACGTATGCAATAGGTCCGCAGTATGTATCCAACATACTGAATGTTCCGTTTCAATACATATGCAATATAACGACGAGCGCTCGAAATTGGAAGACGCCACTCCTTCCAATTTTTTTTTTTTTTTTTTTTTGGTTTGAAATGCTTCCAAAATGATCATGAGTGACCGGAATGTCGTTGGTTCATCGCCGGGTGCCCCGTACGGCCGTGTGTCGCTTGAATTGGATAGGGTTTCCTTACGTATGTACCCGACTAACCCGTGATAGTGCGAAACAGATAGCAAGTTCGGAGTGGTTTGAGTTATAGTTTGTTATATGCTTATGAAATGCTTCCAAAATGATCATGAGTGACCGGAATGTCGTTGGTTCATCGCCGGGTGCCCCGTACGGCCGTGTGTCGCTTGAATTAGACCAAGAAGTTGGAACGCCTGATCCAGCTTTTGAAGGCAGAAGATGCTGGTGAAGAAGCTCCCGCAGTTCGTGCAGAGGCAGAAGAAGCTGCTGAAGAAGCTCCCGCAGTTCGTGCAGAGGCAGGTGTGCGTGACGCAAATGGAAAGAGGAGTCGGAGAGCAGCTCCACCTGCTGCTCGCAAGAGGCTTTCAGGCGCACAAAGGCAAAACAGGGCGCGCAGAACTTCACCCGCCTCCGAAGGCGACAGCGATGATACTGATATGGAGATGGATCTTGCCACTCGCAGTCGGAGTCGGCAGGTTGCAGCGCGCAAGAAGAAGCCTGGAAAGCAGCCAAAACAGCAGAAACAGCCCAGCAGCAGTGAGGGCACGGATGATGGCGACGATGAGCACTCCTCCGGTGTTGACGAGAGTCTATATGACCGTGGGATGCGTTTGGCATCGCAGAAGGAACACTTGGCAGCCGACTACCGGTTCGAGGACATGACTGTGGGCAGCTATGCCGTGACCGTTGCAGGCGGGGAAGCCAGCGACAAGTGTTGGTTCAACGTTATGCTCCCGGACGGCGGTAAGTCACTCCCACTCCATTTCGTGGAGGTGGTGGGGCAGCATGCCTCACGGAAGGAGATAACCTGGCAGTTCTGGTTGCCAGCACAGTCACGGAGAACGTTCGAGACGGTAGAACAACTCTGTGAGGCTGGAGCTTTCGTACGGGGTGCCCGCACCCTTCGCATGAAGTCTACATTTGACGTGAACGAGGTGTTGACATGCTGGGATGAGACCGCAAAATCTGGTGTTCAAGGCGGAATTCCAGGTTGTGAGGAGAAAGCTGAGCTTTTAAAAGCACTGCTGGAGAACTCTGAAGAGTAAATAAGTGCAGTCAAGAGTTCGTATGTGCATGCATGTACACATGTGGTTGTGCTTACACCCTAAATTGGTGTTACCACTTAGGGTTTCCCCCGCTAGAGGGCCATTTGCTCCAGAAATCTGCACGGAGATGCAAGTGCTTGATATTTTATTTGTTCAAATATGTTTTATGGCAAACTAAATTATAACATAGCACGTGACGGGTCCATTAGCAAGAACCTTTACATATGTTACCCGCCCTTTGTGAATACGCGTGTGATAAAGCATAGGGTTTGAGGGGGGTTTTGGCAAAATTGTGCTGAAATCGATGAAAATATCAAACACACGATAAACAGGTACATATTTTTCCCTTTTTACTTCCATTTTATAACCTTTAATCTCGATCTAATACCATATGTGGATTTTTGGAACACTCCTCAATATGCCTAAGAGTCACGCGTAAGAATTCTGAAAACCCCGCCTCGTACGATGAGAAAAACTTCCAAAATTATAACCACCCTATTTTTTGGGCATGATATGTTTAAAATAATGTAAAAAACATCAAAACAATGACCTTCAAAAAATCTTCCAATTTAGAGCGATCGTCGTTATATGTCCGCAATATATATACAGCATATTGAATTTTCATGTTCAATACGTATGCAATAGGTCCGCAGTATGTATCCAACATACTAAATGTACCGTTTCAATACATATGCAATATGTCCGCAATATATATACAGCATATTGAATTTTCATGTTCAATACGTATGCAATAGGTCCGCAGTATGTATCCAACATACTAAATGTACCGTTTCAATACATATGCAATATGTCCGCAATATATATACAGCATATTGAATTTTCATGTTCAATATGTGTGCAATAGGTCCGCAGTATGTATCCAATATACTAAATGTACCGTTTCAATACATATTCAATAGGTCCACAATATATATACAACATATTGAATTTACATGTTCAATACGTATGCAATATGTCCGCAGTATGTATCCAACATACTGAATGTTCCGTTTCAATACATATTCAATAGGTCCACAATATATATACAACATATTGAGTTTACATGTTCAATACGTATGCAGTAGGTCCGCAGTGTGTATCCAACATATTGAATGTTGACTTACAATATGTATACAATATGTATACAATATGTGGGCAATATGTCTGCAACATGCCTTCATAGTGTTTGCGACATGCATGGTGCATGTCTCCAACCCTATACTACACATGTGTTGAAGGCATATTGAAATAACTCTCTGCATCAGAACTTCAACATGTCTCCAATACATGAGGGCTCACTGCAATACTATGTTGCACACATGTTGGAGCGCTTGCAGGCATATTGCGCACATATTGTAACATTTTTTATTGTATTGAACATTTATTGTCAATACGCGTGCAATATGCCTGCAATATGTATTGTATTGCACGCGTCCAGAAACGTAGGGATGACGTCAGCGAGTTCGATGACTTGGTAGCTGACGATGCTGAAGAACAAGCTGAAGCTCGAAGGTTGAAGAGATTGGGACTGCAATTGATCATGGATGAGAAGGGTGAACTTCATTGGGTGCCAAAGGGCACCTCCCCGACCTCACCTGTTCAGCCAGAGGATCAGCCTATCACCGAGCAGAAGTCTGAGGCCATATCTGAGGATGCCCCAGCCTCTGTGGTGGAGACTGTTCATGTACCACCGAAGAAACCAATGGGTGAGAATAAGGCTGGGGTGTCTGAAGAGACGAAGAGGCAACCTAGGAAATATCCGAGATGCTGGACACATGAGTATATAACTCAATTGAAATGCACCATAAGCAGTGACAGTGATGAAGTAGAAGAAGTGCTTGACGTGGCTCCTCGTAGGAAGAAGGCAAAGATCAGCAAGGGACAATGAAATCAACTGTCTTGATTAGGATTGTCCAAATGCAGATTCTCTGATTAGGATTTGTATAGGTGGCAGATGATGATATGCCAGCCGACATGGGACAGATCGATTAGAGATATGAACTGCGCGCCTTGAAAGTATAAGACTGAATATTGCCCATTTGGAGGCTGTTCTAACTTGAAGTAACTATTTGGAGGAGCTGTTGCTCAACCTGTTAATTTACTGGTCAATCTTTCCTGCCATAAAGATATTGCAATTGCTTGAATTGTAGCCTTGTTCAGAAACTGTGACTGGGACGGTGACGGGTACTAATGGGCGCGCTGACCGGGACTAATGAAGTTTTGGGACATTGTCCCAAAACCCCGGGTTGGGGGGGAAAACAGCAGCCGCTGGAGAGTAACTTACGGGGCGCTGTCCAGGATAAGCAGTTTAGCGTTTGTGTCTCTCACTCTTGCAATCTTACTTGACCCAAAAGTTTTGTATAAAATAATGCCATTCCATATCAAATGCAGTGTACGCGACCCGCGATCACTTCATTACTGTACGCAGGATTGAATTAGACATTATACTAATTTTAGTTGACGGTCAAGATGGATCAAATTATATAGCATTAGACCCGTAGTAAAAAACGGCAGTTTATGGCGCCACATCGACCGACACGTCGGACGTCTGATATTTCAGACCTCTACTCGCCAATAGTAGGAATGGAAGATGGATACGGTAGGAATATTATGATTAAGGTACCTCATATTTAATATTTGATGTCTTTTGGACCAATTTAAGCCGTCGTAATTCTTTTGATCGGACTGTAATATGTGTGCACCCTCGCCACGTATGCATGCCATGCTGGAATTCTTGAGTTGGGGTCGTCTCAGGGCACCTTCGCGATATAACCGCAACGGGGGTCATGACTCGTATTCCGACAATGTCCCGATATTTGCTAAGTCCGGTACGTGACATGCGTCGGCAGTGCATCAGATGAGATCGGGACATGTCGCGATATTGGAAATGGACCTTGATACGTTGTGCGCTCCCTCCCCACACGGTGGATGAGGTTTATGACGATATACAATTTGAGACTATGGATGTTATATCACAATTTCAGGGACTTATGCCCCACCAACGAAAATAACCCCGAGTGATACCACTGGAAACTGATGAACGTACAACGAGAACACATGCAATTCAAATCGTTATAATCATGGTAATTGTCACAGTAATGGATGATACAAAGTAAATACCCCTGTGATATTCAGGTGTGATATTGCACACTTGGAATACTCTTGGGAAGGCACACCCGGGACATGCTAATATCACGAAGGGATGCTCCCTTACGGAGGCGCTCTTTAGGGCGTTCCGCCATTATGTGCGGAACGATAACGCATACCACGACTTTGTTGAACGTTAGTATTGGATTATCCCATGGGTAATAATATTCAATCGGTCACGGATGTATTTTGAGCTTATCGTTGTTTACTGCGTCTTTGTGCTTTTCTCTCGGCGGGCATCTACGTCTTGGCTCTGCAACCCAAGATTTTCTGCTGTCCAAAAAAACGGTGCCTTCTACCATCACGAATTGGCGCGCAAATCCAACACAGCGTGGTCATCGGTTAAACTTCAATATACAAAACCACCGTTCAAGGGGCTTTCCATCGTGACATATAGTATTGAACCCAGGTCACTGCTGCATAGCGATCGACTCGTCGCACCGATGCCGACGGGAAATCGGAAAACACCACCCTAACCATGTGCTTATCATTAACATAAGCACGCCCGAGTCGTGGAGAGATAAACACATACATTGCCAAGATAAAACATAAACGACACCGCTTTTAGTCAACATGATTGCCACTGTCAGCAAGCCTTGGCCGTCATGTGAGAATCGATGCCTACCGGGATAAGTTGTTGACAGAATGGTTACATTGAATGCTCCCACATCAAACCAATGCTCACATATAGTTCAGCCATGACCTGTAATTACGATAAGGCACTCGAAGGATGACAATCTGTGAATCACATGCATATGGCAACATACTTGTTGCACCAGACCACACTATTCTCAATGCCGAATGGATCGAGCTGGGAGAGATAGTCTATTGTTGGGTGAATCTAATTTCGTGACTGGTGTCCCATGCTGTCTGTACCATATTGGTCGCCACAAAGCTTCAATGTGTGTGTGCGACCCACTGTGAGAGAAAAGGTAGCATGTGTATGCTCGCGCATGTGTGTTCCGGCATTCATGTGCCCATTTCACTTTGAATGTTAACTATACTCCATTCTTTGCCTAACTCAGATGGCGCATGAGCTGGTAAGTCGATAGCGGTTTCAACCTCACAAAACGCGTGATAATTCAACATGAACCTTTTCCGGAGCTCCTCGGAGGGTATGGCAAGGGCTGGCGCTAAGAAATGTTTGCCTGCCCGTCGGCTTGCCACGGCGCGCCACCAATGCTGAATACGACGCGCAGCCATCCATTGCATAACACCACACAAATACTTCTGCGCATCATCCATTCCATACTCCTTGAGGAGCCGTTGAGCTTGCATCGCACGCCGCTCTGCAATCCAATTCAAATCCTGCAATCCAGCATGCTATCCCTTAGCACACTAGCCTCCACGCAGTTATGTCCACACATATACTGGGATCAGTGACCAAATTAGTAATCGAGGCATGCCCTCCCGCTCTCATAAGTACAAAGCGTTCCTGCTCTGGCGAAAAACACAAACTTGCATGGAATATGATGTTGCACAGATTTGTAAAAGGAGCATCAAGGCAGTCATCGTGATTTCTGGCCACTGCTTTCATGCATTCTGATCCAATTTCAAATCTGCGCGAGGAAATGGCAGTTGAAGGGTCCACCTCAGACACCAATATGCAGATAATGATTCCAATGCGGTCCACGACGTTACCTTTATAGCCTGCCGAGTTAGCTTGTGCTTTTCTTTCTCGTTGCGCTCCGATACTTCCTGAGTAAACGATGTAGCGACCGAGGCACGTCAGAATGCTATAAACATTCCCTTTATGACGAGCTGCATCCTCTTCGGTCCGCCACGCACGGGCTCGACAATGTGCACTGCCCAAATTGTTATTTACCAACCATGCGTTGTGGCTGGCCCTGCTATATGTGTATGTTCATGTTCATCGAAGTATATATATGTTGCAACATACATATATATATATATATACACTACTAGTCGGCTATATATATATATATATATACTATGTTTACGCATCCTTACGCAGTCGGATTGATCTTGCCCCCGCGGTGGTTGCTACCGTTTTGATTGTTTTCCAGGGCCTGCCTTTTCTTTGGTGGGTGCTCCTATTTTGCTTATCACTTTCCTGAACGTGGTGCGACAGGAAGTATACAAAATATACTATGTATACGAAGCATGTATATATATATATATATATATATAACTGACACACACATATATTGCCTTATTCAATTGTATCGTCAAATGCGGGATTTGACCGAGCTTTATACCTTTATCCATCGGGAGACATGCTTGCGCTCCTGCCACTCCTCAAGGTTTGCTCTGCTTCCTTCACTCTTCAAACTGTAAAACCATCACCAGTTGCCACTCAGCGCCCTGGATTTAAATCAAGTCAGAAGGGGGGTTCAGCATTGCTGCGGGGGAGCTATTCATGAGCATACACGCATGAGCTTGCGACGGGGTTGGTGCGGAGGTGCATGGAATGGGGTGCGGACGCAGTTGCGAGGGCGGAGCAAGTGCCTCCTCAGACAAGTTGCCCCATCGTCCGATGAACTGACAGAGGGCATCGGCTGCGTTCTGCCACGCCTGCAGGATTGGAGCTTCGAGGGCGGCCGAGCGGACCGTGACTCAGCGGAGGGCTGTGGGATGTTCATTTGCTCAGCGTCCTCTTTTGCAGTTGCGCCTGGCTGCTGCTGCAAGCCTTGCCTTCTGCCGGCGCTCGCTGGGCGCACGGCTGGCCGCGTGGATGATGGCCGATTAGTGGCTGGCCGAGCTGAGAACGGCCGTGTTTGAGCTGGACGCGTTGTGGTCGTCCGTGTGGAGGGCTGTTGGGAGGGAACAGCAAGGCCCGATGTGGGCAACTCATCCGGCAAGAAGACGCTTGAGCCTTCTGCGTCCATCTCTGCGCGCTCCCTGCGCATGCCGACACCGCTCCCGCACATCCCCCGTCGCTTGAATGCCCAAATGTGTCCACGTTTTCTGGCGCCTTGCTTGTTACGATTCTCAATGCTATGCTGCATCCCTGTAAACCATTCAGTTGGACGGCGGCGGCGATCCACAGGGCGCAACCATCTGGACACTCGGCGACTTCTTTTGTTGCCAGGAGAGAAAGAACTGAATAGGTCCAGCTGAACGCACTCAGGGGTGAAGAACACAGCTGAGTCTGTGAGCTCCCAAAGTGAAGGAACTGCTACATCGGTGATAGCTGCCAACACGGATAAACACCGATGGATTAACCACCTTGAGGGTTAAGTCAGAAATCCGTTGTGTTTTCTGATCTGCGACGTGCTCAACCATGCGATCAAATCAGATCCGCACAACTGTCAAAGCTACCCGCTTATATCCACCAATAACGATGGTGTTCTGAGCGGCGATCATGTGAACCTCAGAGATATGGCTGCCACATAAATCAAGGGCCCATCTGAAGCTGTTCAGAATGCAAAGCCAGAAGTTTGACCAGCCGTCCAGGCTGCTTAGACAGTGCGTATTTTGATCACCCTTCTGAAAAGTGACGGGCAGGGTCGTCAGTAAAGTTTGATGTCAGAAGCTAATTCACAGATCTCCTTCGAGTCATATTCAAGCCCACTAGCAGGGCACTCGAGGTGTTTGTGCCAGGTGCTTTCGAATCGCGTTTTGAGCACTTGTAAAGGACACTGAAAAACATCTCAGCTCAAATGATTGATTTTGCGCACACTTCCGCAAATCAATGGAAACGCGTTCCGGCAGTTCAGAAAGTTGGGGGCCTTACAGCTGCTCCAGGGTGCCCTCGTCGAGGTCCTTAAACAGCGAATCCAGGTCGAAGGTAATGGATGAGTTGGCACATCCCTCCTGTTGGACACAGCTCTTGCCGACCTCTCAACCAAGCTGGGGGAGTGGCTACGCTCCAGGTGCCGGGAGAGTTGTTCAGGCGCTTGATACAGGCCTTTACACCGAGGCACTGAAGCACCCTTTGCTCTAACAACGAGCCAGTACCAAGGCGTGCCCCGCTCGGGACACGACGGTGGGTCAGGTCGCGAGTTGTGCAAGTTACCAGAGGAATCATGCAGCGGATTTACTACACAAATCACGCGGTGATTCAGGTCGCCCTGTGGGTCCCCCCTCCAGACGCTTCCCCAATGGCGCCTTGGCTTCCACTATCCCCACTGGAGCGCCTCCGCGCAAGCATGCCTCCCATTGGCCATTGGCACCACCCCCCAGGCCTCCTACTGGATCCCCCCCACGCAAGCATGCCTCCCATTGGCACTACCCCCAGGCCTCCTACTGGAGCCGCCCCGCGCAAGCATGCCTCCCATTGGTATCACCCCCCAGGCCTCCTACCAGTGTCATAACTGTATGATACCGCTGAAATTAAAATTGGGATACTGCGAGCCATTTCACCCCGCATCTCGCATGCTCGTACATGTTAGACGAAGAATACACTTCACTTCGGTGACACTTTCCTAAAACCAAAGGGGATCCCAGCGGAGCCATCTCCCCAAAGATGCCTCTCACCAGCGTCCTCCCGTTGGCCTACCGCTGGAGCTCCCCCCCTTCAATTGGCTTGCGTTTAATTCGCGCGCCTTCCCCTAGGTCTCCTGCTCCCCCCCTTCAATTGGCTTGCTTTAATTCGCGCCTTCCCCTAGGTCTCCTGCTCCCCCCTTGAAGGGAGCCTCCCACTGGCGCACTCACCTCACGTCTCTGGAGCCCCTATGGACGGCGCGCAGCGGGTACCCTACTCGCTCTCCAGGAGCGCCGGTGTCACGCAGGGGCGAGAGAGAGAGAGCGCGTGTGCAGGCAGGAAAGCAGAGCCTGGGGTCGCCCGCGAGCCTGCGAGAAGTCACCTGGGGCTTGGAAGCGTCGCAACGAGCTCCGACGGGCTTCGCAGTCTTCGGAGGCGGGCGCCGCAGCGGAGCACTCAGGGGACGCGCTTGGCCTGATCCAGCAGTGCACCAAAGCACTCAGGGAGAGGTACGTGGCGGGCGCGGCAAAGGCTTCATGCCCCCTATGGTGCGTGGCGGGCGTGGCAAAGGCTTCATGCCCCCTATG
>LGRX02023020.1:4757-66427 GCA_001247695.2 Cymbomonas tetramitiformis | reverse complement strand
CTAGGCCCGGTCGATCTCAAAGATGAGATCTCCACTAGGCCATCCGACAATTCAATCGGTTCAATATATTGTTCATTAGTTATTGGTTGGGCGGTTGTTATGCACGGCGGTATGATTTGCAATGTGAGACACTATATGTGTTATATGGTTAGATATGATATATTATGTCGACGGCGTACATGTAGTATACGCTAGTTACAAATAGAGGATGGCGGAGCAAGGTTTGGATGTCCAATATGATTACCAAGGCGACATAGCTAGTTACTATAATGATACGTTACTTTCTAGTGCAAATTTTTCCCTAGCGTTCGCGTGTTGGTTGCGCTTGGTGGAGGTGTATGGATGATGATATATCCCTTTCGTTCAGGTATTCATTAGTTATCAGTTGGGCGGTTGTTATGTATGTACGGCGATATGATTTGGGATGTGAGATATTAAATGTGTTATATAGCTAGATATGATATATGGTGGCGGCGTACATGTAATGTAAGCTAGTTGCAAATATTGAATGGCGGAGCAAGGTTTGGCTATCCAATATGATTATCAGGGACACAAATAGTTACTATGATTACTTATTTTCTCGTACGGACGTTTTCTTAGCTTTCGCACGTTGCTTACGCTTGGCAATTGTAGTGTAGATACACGTGTAGTCGAATAAGCAAACACTCTGCATACATATCTTACATACTATTTAGCATTTGCACATGCATGGCATCGAAAACAATCCGTTGAATGTGCAGAATGTAAATGCTCACGCACTGATCAATACATCAACATTGCGCGTTGCGCGCGATTAGCGCTAACTGCATAATCAGTACTAAGATTGCCTAATTGATGAGACATGTCTGCAACAAATCGTCAAGAATAGATGGAGCGTTATACATGGTGATGTGGATAATGTTGATGTCAACAACCTCTTGGAGTGTTAGCTGAAGTCTGAGCAAGCAATGTATGACCCTCGTAGCAGAGTTACTTTTCTGCTACACATGTATGGCGATGTCCGTCTGCTTGTGGCAATTACTTAGGTGGGGGCGAACATCATATGAAAAATAATGGAGGCTCACTATACATGAGTTGGTGGTGCACATGCCCATTTTGCATACATGTGATACACATGCTCACTCTCTTTCACACACACACACACAATCATGGCTGAATGCTTTGATCCCCGGTGTGGGTACATAGTGCAATTGATCTTCTGCGGCTACGGTGTGCCAAAGGAGTCGGTCCAAGGAAAAGCCACACTCATGCACGCGCATAATTACATACTTGCACACGCATCCAAACACAACTCATACACACACACACTAAGCACGCACACTCGCGACTGCAAGCGCACGCGCACACACACATTCTTGCCACTTTGACAATCGATATGCATGTTGCATGTAGCATGCACACGTTGCCCGCTGACAAAAGCAGACCCACCATCAATCCAGTGGATGTGAGAAACATGCTTGTGGGAATAGATCAGGGCATGACTATATACCGCACCCACACATCCTAGCCAAAAAAGAAAATGTGCGGCCACGTTGGAAGCTCAGCCAGTGTTACACTGCAAGTATATTATGAAAATATCACACGTTGGTGCTCGAGCGCACACCGTGAAATTCGAGAGGGAAATCGGCTGCATTGAAGTCCCCACACACACATATATATATACAACGTTGTATATATATATGTATGTATATATACGTCTAGCTTTGATTGGCATGCGCATTAGCTCGTTCACTTTATTATTTGTGTGTATGTGTGTGTCGCGCACGCGTGCATGTGTGCTTAGTGCGTGTGCGTGTGTGCATCAACGGGCGTATGCACTCACAACGCACTCGCCGATATTCATCAATAATTTTGAGCACAAGCCGAGACAGTGACTAAGGTGGTGCTTGAGGCGAGCACTGCATAATCTGATGTCCATTGATACCCCTTGCACATGCATAGAATTATTGTGCCCATCTTGAGTTGGCATTTGTGTTTTAGGACGAATAGCAAAGGGGGGCACGTTTGTAGCACTGCGGCAGTTGGCATCTAGCACGCATGCATACTACTATGATCATCATATTAGTACTTTAAATTTTGACAATGTGAAAATCTCATTATGACTGCATGTTGCACAAACTGTGCGCAAATAGGCTGATGTGTATATCGAATGCAATCTTTAACAATTACCCTTGCGAATAAAAAATATCACATTATGCCGAGACGCAAATGATTGGCTGTGTATGCGGATTATTATATAATTGTGCATGCGTAATTGTGTATCCAGCCGGAACACGTGCGAATAAAGCAATATTCACTGATGCAGGACGCCGGGGATCGAACCCAGACCAAGAACTTGTGCGAGTCTCGTGGACATCGTCCTCCTTCATCATCCGATAAACGCATCAACGTGCATGTGCAGGGCGTGATATATATGATGCTCTCCGTGGTGTGTAACTTAGTACTTAGTGCTGAGTATGTGATGTGTGTGTGTGTGTTCGTGTGTGAGAGAGAAGCAAGAGCTACTTTGCTTCCATGATTTGGCACATATATTGATGTGCCCGTAGTGCATTCCTGTGTGAATGGTGGGTGTTGATAATGCATGCGTGTGAATATCCAACATGTAACCATCGGAATGATACCTGACTGCGGCTACGTGCATACACTACTTGCTCGTTATAATTCATCATTCGGCTGAGTGACATTTGCAATTCCCACTCGCGGCTGGCGCGAGCCTATGCATGGTTGGCTGCCTTCACGTGTGGAGATATTAATGGGCAAGCGCTTCTTATATCATACATACATAAAAGTGCATTTCACAGCCATGAACGTGCATCAAACCTCGCGCTACTTCGATCGGTCGCAGCATTGTAAATCGAAGCACGAATGACGTCTCATCGACCTCCGCCATCATGACCCTGTGCCAAACACACACACACACCTTTCTATTACAGCAACTTGCATGATAAATTGGCTGCCGCTCTTCGTACGCGCGCTACAATACCGCAAACGTGTTGGCAACGGAAATACATTATCGTTGCCACTGCGAGAGCATGCTCACAGTCAACGCACACGCGCGCGGGTACATGCCGATGCGCAGCATGCACATATGTGGCGCGCACAATCGCATGCATGCAGTTCTTACATACTGAATGAGGACACATGCGATCAAACATACATATGCGTTATTTCGCATCATCGTTCATCTGCGTTATCAATGCGTTCCGTCGACTGCAAGATTGTCCATTTATACGCGATGGCGCTAGCGCTCACGCTCTGCGATGACGCTTGCGCTGGTGATGGCGTTGGCGCTTGGGGTCGCTGCGGCGTTTTCGTTTGGCGATCGTCGGATCAGGCTGTCGGTCTTCGTCGCCCGTTGGGATTTGAGCTTTGCTGCTGCTGAATGACCATCTCCGTTCGCTTTCCTCATACATAGCAAATAAAGAAAAAGGCGAACGGAGATGGTCATTCAGATGACCCATATCTAAATTCATAACACGTACAGCGAACGGAGATGAAATTTTGGTTTGGGTGAAGATTATAAAGGTCAGAGGTCTAGGCGCTGTCGATCACAAATATGCGATCTCCACTAGGCGTCGATCCTTTTGGACAGCGCGATTAATCACCATGCGATGTTAACATGGATATCGCCATTACATCATATGACCGCAGGATCATGTGCGCGACAGTGCTTTGCTTTTTGCTTCCCAGCATGCCATGCCATAACGCGTGGGTGGCGTCGCGATAAATGTACGCGACTGCAGTGGCACCGTCATCGTTGGCGTCTGGCGATCGTGAGATCGACAATTCGACTGCGTCGCCCGTTGGGATTCGAGCTTTGCTGCTGCTGCTGCTGCTGCATGTAATACACTAGGCGCTGTCGATCACAAATATGCGATCTCCACTAGGCGTCGATCTTTTTTGACAGCACCATTAATTACCATGCGATGTTAACATGGATATCGTTATTAAATCATATGACCGTAGGATCATGTGCGCGACAGTGCTTTGCTTTTTGCTTCCCAGCATGCCATGCCATAACGCGTGGGTGGCGTCGCGGTACATACACGCGACTGCAGTGGCAGTGTCATCGTTAGCGTCTGGCGATCGTGAGATCGAAAATTCGACTGCGTCGCCCGTTGGGATTCGAGCTTTGCTGCTGCTGCTGCTGCTGATTAAGGTAAGGTAAGGTAAAGTAAGGTAAGGTAAGGTAATTTGGTTTGGGTGAAGATTATAAAGGTCAAAGGTCTAGGCGCTGTCGATCACAAATATGCGATCTCCACTAGGCGTCGATCCTTTTGGACAGCACCATTAATTACCATGCGATGTTAACATGGATATCGCCATTACATCATCTGACCGCAGGATCATGTGCGCGACAGTGCTTTGCTTTTTGCTTCCCAGCATGCCATGCCATAACGCGTGGGTGGCGTCGTGGTACATACACGCGACTGTTGTGGCACTGTCATCGTTAGCGTCTGGCGATCGTGAGATGGAACATTCGACTGTATCGCCCGTTGGGATTCGAGCTTTGCTGCTGCTGCTGCTGCTGCTGATTGACTAAGGTACTAGGCCCGGTCGATCTTAAATTAAGATCTCCACTAGGCGCATCTGACGGTCGATGGGATTATTTATCTTGCCGACGTGGCGCACTCGAGAGATCCGAACATGAACATCGAGTCCGCCATTCCATTAATGATTTGACATTTCTCGATCCTCGCGTCTGCTATGCAATGTAAAAGCGAATCTATCTGATTCCCGAACATCGCGTCGGCCATGCGATGTTTAAATCATTTTCGCCATTACACTATCTGACCGTAGGATCATGTGCGCGACAGTGCTTTGGTTTTTGCTTCCCAGCATGCCATGCCATAACGCGTGGGTGGCGTCGCGATACATACACGCGACTGCAGTGGCATTGTCATCGTTGGCGTCTGGCGATCGTGAGATGGAACATTCGACTGTATCGCCCGTTGGGATTCGAGCTTTGCTGCTGCTGCTGCTGCTGCTGCTGCTGCTGCTGCTGCTGCTGATTGACTAAGTACTAGGCGCTGTCGATCACAAATATGCGATCTCCACTAGGCGTCGATCCTTTTGGACAGCACGATTATTTACCATGCGATGTTGACATGAATATCGCCATTACATCATATGACCGCAGGATCATGTGCGCGACAGTGCTTTGCTTTTTGCTTCCCAGCATGCCATGCCATAACGCGTGGGTGGCGTCGTGGTACATACACGCGACTGTTGTGGCACTGTCATCGTTAGCGTCTGGCGATCGTGAGATGAGACATTCGACTGTATCGCCCGTTGGGATTCGAGCTTTGCTGCTGCTGCTGCTGCTGCTGCTGCTGCTGCTGCTGCTGCTGCTGATTGACTAAGGTAAGGTAAGTACTAGGCGCTGTCGATCACAAATATGCGATCTCCACTAGGCGTCGATCTTTTTGGACAGCACGATTAATCACCATGCAATGTTAACATGGATATCGCCATTACATCATATGACCGCAGGATCATGTGCGCGACAGTGCTTCGCATTTTGCTTCCCAGCATGCCATGCCATAACGCGTGGGTGGCGTCGCGATAAATGTACGCGACTGCAGTGGCACTGTCATCGTTGGCGTCTGGCGATCGTGAGATCGGAAGTTCGACTGCGTCGCCCGTTGGGATTCGAGCTTTGCTGCTGCTGCTGCTGCTGCATGTAATACACTAGGCCCGGTCGATCTCAAAGATGAGATCTCCACTAGGCCATCCGACAATTCAATCGGTTCAATATATTGTTCATTAGTTATTGGTTGGGCGGTTGTTATGCACGGCGGTATGATTTGCAATGTGAGACATTATATGTGTTATATGGTTAGATATGATATATGATGTCGACGGCGTACATGTAGTATACGCTAGTTACAAATAGAGGATGGCGGAGCAAGGTTTGGATGTCCAATATGATTACCAAGGCGACATAGCTAGTTACTATAATGATACGTTACTTTCTAGTGCAAACTTTTCCCTAGCGTTCGCGTGTTGGTTGCGCTTGGTGGCGGTGTATGGATGATGATATATCCCTTTCGTTCAGGTATTCATTAGTTATCAGTTGGGCGGTTGTTATGTATGTACGGCGATATGATTTGGGATGTGAGATATTAAATGTGTTATATAGCTAGATATGATATATGGTGGCGGCGTACATGTAATGTAAGCTAGTTGCAAATATTGAATGGCAGAGCAAGGTTTGGCTATCCAATATGATTATCAGGGACACAAATAGTTACTATGATTACTTATGTTCTAGTACGAACGTTTTCTTAGCTTTCGCACGTTGCTTACGCTTGGCAATTGTAGTGTAGATACACGTGTAGTCAAATAAGCAAACACTATGCATACATATCTTACATACTATTTAGCATTTGCACATGCATGGCATCGAAAACAATCTGTTGAATGTGCAGAATGTAAATGCTCACGCACCGATCAATACATCAACATTGCGGCGCGCTGCGCGCAATTAGCGCTAACTGCATAATCAATACTAAGATTGCCTAATTGATGAGACATGTATGCAACAAATCGTGAAGAATGTATGGAGCGTTATACATGTTGATGTGGATAATGTTGATGTCAACAACCTCTTGGAGTGTTAGCTGAAGTCTGAGCAAGCAATATATGACCCTCGTAGCAGAGTTACTTTTCTGCTACACATGTATGGCGATGTCCGTCAGCTTGTGGCAATTGCTTAGGTGGGGGCGAACATCATGTGAAAAATAATGGAGGCTCACTATACATGAGTTGGTGGTGCACATGCCCATTTTGCATACACGTGATACACATGCTCACTCTCTTTCACACACACACAATCATGGCTGAATGCTTTGATCCCCGGTGTGGGTACATAGTGCAATTGATCTTCTACGGCTACGGTGTGCCAAAGGAGTCGGTCCAAGGAAAAGCCACACTCATGCACGCGCATAATTACATACTTGCACACGCATCCAAACACAACTCATACACACACACACACTAAGCACGCACACTCGCGACTGCAAGCGCACGCGCACACACACATTCTTGCCACTTTAACAATCGATATGCATGTTGCATGTAGCATGCACACGTTGCCCGCTGACAAAAGCAGACCCACCATCAATCCAGTGGATGTGAGAAACATGCTTGTGGGAATAGATCAGGGCATGACTATATACCGCACCCACACATCCTAGCCAAAAAAGAAAATGTGCGGCCACGTTGGAAGCTCAGCCAGTGTTACACTGCAAGTATATTATGAAAATATCACACGTTGGTGCTCGAGCGCACACCGTGAAATTCGAGAGGGAAATCGGCTGCATTGAAGTCCCCACACACACATATATATATACAACGTTGTATATATATATGTATGTATATATACGTCTAGCTTTGATTGGCATGCGCATTAGCTCGTTCACTTTATTATTTGTGTGTATGTGTGTGTCGCGCACGCGTGCATGTGTGCTTAGTGCGTGTGCGTGTGTGCATCAACGGGCGTATGCACTCACAACGCACTCGCCGATATTCATCAATAATTTTGAGCACAAGCCGAGACAGTGACTAAGGTGGTGCTTGAGGCGAGCACTGCATAATCTGATGTCCATTGATACCCCTTGCACATGCATAGAATTATTGTGCCCATCTTGAGTTGGCATTTGTGTTTTAGGACGAATAGCAAAGGGGGGCACGTTTGTAGCACTGCGGCAGTTGGCATCTAGCACGCATGGCATACTACTATGATCATCATATTAGTACTTTAAATTTTGACAATGTGAAAATCTCATTATGACTGCATGCTGCACAAACTGTGCGCAAATAGGCTGATGTGTATATCGAATGCAATCTTTAACAATTACCCTTGCGAATAAAAAATATCACATTATGCCGAGACGCAAATGATTGGCTGTGTATGCGGATTATTATATAATTGTGCATGCGTAATTGTGTATCCAGCCGGAACACGTGCGAATAAAGCAATATTCACTGATGCAGGACGCCGGGGATCGAACCCAGACCAAGAACTTGTGCGAGTCTCGTGGACATCGTCCTCCTTCATCATCCGATAAACGCATCAACGTGCATGTGCAGGGCGTGATACATATGATGCTCTCCGTGGTGTGTAACTTAGTACTTAGTGCTGAGTATGTGATGTGTGTGTGTGTGTTCGTGTGTGAGAGAGAAGCAAGAGCTACTTTGCTTCCATGATTTGGCACATATATTGATGTGCCCGTAGTGCATTCCTGTGTGAATGGTGGGTGTTGATAATGCATGCGTGTGAATATCCAACATGTAACCATCGGAATGATACCTGACTGCGGCTACGTGCATACACTACTTGCTCGTTATAATTCATCATTCGGCTGAGTGACATTTGCAATTCCCACTCGCGGCTGGCGCGAGCCTATGCATGGTTGGCTGCCTTCACGTGTGGCGATATTAATGGGCAAGCGCTTCTTATATCATACATACATAAAAGTGCATTTCACAGCCATGAACGTGCATCAAACCTCGCGCTACTTCGATCGGTCGCAGCATTGTAAATCGAAGCACGAATGACGTCTCATCGACCTCCGCCATCATGACCCTGTGCCAAACACACACACACACACCTTTCTATTACAGCAACTTGCATGATAAATTGGCTGCCGCTCTTCGTACGCGCGCTACAATACCGCAAACGTGTTGGCAACGGAAATACATTATCGTTGCCACTGCGAGAGCATGCTCACAGTCAACGCACACGCGCGCGGGTACATGCCGATGCGCAGCATGCACATATGTGGCGCGCACAATCGCATGCATGCAGTTCTTACATACTGAATGAGGACACATGCGATCAAACATACATATGCGTTATTTCGCATCATCGTTCATCTGCGTTATCAATGCGTTCCGTCGACTGCAAGATTGTCCATTTATACGCGATGGCGCTAGCGCTTACGCTCTGCGATGACGCTTGCGCTGGTGATGGCGTTGGCGCTTGGGGTCGCTGCGGCGTTTTCGTTTGGCGATCGTCGGATCAGGCTGTCCGTCTTCGTCGCCCGTTGGGATTTGAGCTTTGCTGCTGCTGAATGACCATCTCCGTTCGCTTTCCTCATACATAGCAAATAAAGAAAAAGGCGAACGGAGATGGTCATTCAGATGACCCATATCTAAATTCATAACACGTACAGCGAACGGAGATGAAATTTTGGTTTGGGTGAAGATTATAAAGGTCAGAGGTAGGTAATTCACTTGATGCCAAGACGATAAAGGTCAGAGGTCTAGGCCCGGTCGATCTTAAATTAAGATCTCCACTAGGCGCATCTGACGGTGGATGGGATTATTTATCTTGCCGACGTGGCGCACTCGAGAGATCTGATTTCCGAACATCGCGTCGGCCATGCGACGTTTAAATCATTTTCGCCATTACATCATATGACCGCAGGATCATGTGCGCGACAGTGCTTTGCCTTTTGCTTCCCAACATGCCATGCCATAACGCGTGGGCGGCGTCGCGATAAATGTACGCGACTGTTGTGGCACTGTCATCGTTAGCGCCTGGCGATCGTGAGATGAAACATTCGACTGTATCGCCCGTTGGGATTCGAGCTTTGCTGCTGCTGCTGCTGCTGCTGCTGATTGACTAAGGTACTAGGCGCTGTCGATCACAAATATGCGATCTCCACTAGGCGTCGATCCTTTTGGACAGCACGATTAATTACCGTGCGATGTTAACATGGATATCGCCATTACATCATATGACCGCAGGATCATGTGCGCGACAGTGCTTTGCTTTTTGCTTCCCAGCATGCCATGCCATAACGCGTGGGTGGCGTCGCGATAAATGTACGCAACTGCAGTGGCACTGTCATCGTTGGCGTCTGGTGATCGTGCGATCGAAAATTCGACTGCGTCGCCCGTTGGGATTCGAGCTTTGCTGCTGCTGCTGCTGTTGCTGCTGCTGCTGCTGCTGCTGCTGCTGATTGACTATGTACTAGGCGCTGTCGATCACAAATATGCGATCTCCACTAGGCGTCGATCTTTTTGGACAGCACGATTGATTACCATGCGATGTTAACACGGATATCGCCATTACATCATATGACCGCAGGATCATGTGCGCGACAGTGCTCTGCTTTTTGCTTCCCAGCATGCCATGCCATAACGCGTGGGTGGCGTCGTGGTACATACACGCGACTGCTGTGGCAGTGTCATCGTTAGCGTCTGGCGATCGTGAGATGGAACATTCGACTGTATCGCCCGTTGAGATTCGAGCTTTGCTGCTGCTGCTGCTGCTGCTGCTGCTGATTGACTAAGTACTAGGCCCGGTCGATCTTAAATTAAGATCTCCACTAGGCGCATCTGACGGTCGATGGGATTATGTATCTTGCCGACGTGGCGCACTCGAGAGATCCAAACATGAACATCGAGTCTGCCAGTCCATTAATGATTTGACATTTCTCGAACCTCGCGTCTGCTATGCAATGTAACAGCGAATCTATCTGATTTCCGAACATCGCGTCGGCCATGCGATGTTTAAATCAATTTCGCCATTACACTATCTGACCGTAGGATCATGTGCGCGACAGTGCTTTGCTTTTTGCTTCCCAGCATGCCATGCCATAACGCGTGGGTGGCGTCGTGGTACATACACGCGACTGTTGTGGCACTGTCATCGTTAGCGTCTGGCGATCGTGAGATAGAACATTCGACTGTATCGCCCGTTGGGATTCGAGCTTTGCTGCTGCTGCTGCTGATTAAGTAAGGTAAGGTAATTTGGTTTGGGTGAAGATTATAAAGGTCAGAGGTAGGTAAGTAAGGTAATTTACTTGGTGCCAAGACGATAAAGGTCAGAGGTAGTAAGGTAATTTACTTCATGCCAAGACGATAAATGTCAGAGGTAGTAAGTAAGGTAATTTACTTGGTGCCAAGACGATAAAGGTCAGAGGTAGGTAAGGTAAGGTAAGGTAATTTGGTTTGGGTGAAGATTATAAAGGTCAGAGGTAGGTACTAGGCGCTGTCGATCACAAATATGCGATCTCCACTAGGCGTCGATCTTTTTTGGACAGCACGATTAATTACCATGCGATGTTAACATGGATATCGCCATTACATCATATGACCGCAGGATCATGTGCGCGACAGTGCTTTGCTTTTTGCTTCCCGGCATGCCACGCCATAACGCGTGGGTGGCGTCGTGGTACATACACGCGACTGTTGTGGCATTGTCATCGTTAGCGTCTGGCGATCGTCAGATGGAACATTCGACTGTATCGCCCGTTGGGATTCGAGCTTTGCTGCTGCTGCTGCTGCTGCTGCTGCTTGACTGGTGCACTCGAGGCGGAACCCTGCCATCCTTAAACTTCAAGTTAAAACCGTTCTCAATCCAAGACATAACGTACGAAGAGCGCACGAAGGTCCGCAAAAAAAAAAAGCTCGTTCCCTAAGTCTACCCGCAACGCGGGGCACAGGAACGTCCTGCTCACACAAGGGTACGGCCTCGCCAATCTCTTCCTCAGACAATTCAAGACCTGAAACACAAGGAAAACAACAGCCCGCGGGCCAAAAGTTCATTACAATTTAGGGTTTCGTCCCCAAAAGTTACATTAAGGTTGGGCATTCCACCTCAACCGCAAAGCATTCCGCTAAGCTCATTGTTTTAGCCATCGTGGCTCTACATTCTCACAATTTAACGGTCCGTGCCTCTGCCACGGCCTCTGCCGGCTGGGCGCGGCTGCGAGCATTGGTTTTGGTGGTGCCCCCACTCGTTACGATTCCAGCATTGGAGCTGGCTGCCACGTCTTGCCTGAACAGGCGGCGGTGGCGGAGGCGCTCCAGGAGCAGTCGGACGAGACGCAGCGAAGGCACCCCTGCCTAGGCCCTTAGGTCGCCCCTTGGCAGCCGCAGCTTGCGCGGCGTGAAGCTTCTCAGCTTTTACTTCTTTTTCAGCTTTTCGCATAAGCTTTTCATCTTCCTCATCCTCAGCGTACGACTTTCGTTCTAACTTTTCGCAGATCTTCCAGCCAACCTCAGGGCCCTTGTCCGAAACCAACGCCAAGATTTTTGCGCGTGCCTTGGCGCGTGTAATTCCTTTTTCCGCAGTCTCTGACAAGAATTCCAAGGCAAGAGTGACGGTTTCAGGTAGCTCCACACCTTCCAATTCCTTCTTGGCATCATTAAGCGCTAACTGCGACGCTGAGTGTGCCACGAAGTGGTGCTGGGTCTCTTGTCGCGAACTTATGCACGAAGCGTCCACACAAAGCACAACCCTCTAGCCCTACTACTAGACAGTCTTACTTATTGTCAGTGCCTATACAACACTAGCTCGACTTTGCATATGTTTCCTTATATGACTGCACAGTTATCTTGCTACTGTAACTATACAAAATCTCAAAATTTTTGATATCTCTTTATCTCTTCTCACCACTTGTGCAAGCTCTTTTTCTCAACATGAAAAAGACTGTTAATTACAGTTCTGACGCAGTCGCACAAGGACAAGTCCACAAATGTATATCTTTACAAGCAGAAGAATACTGTATCTTACTAATTATCTCATAACACTGCTGTTTTCGCGGTCTTAAGCGAGTCCTGGCTATTCTCGGAATCACTGTTACGAAGGCAAAACAAAAATGAGCGTCTGGCTCACCCCACTCCGCCGCCCTACTTATTCTCGCTATCTCCAAACAAGTGTAACACCCATCCGTATTTCCGTATCTCGTCACTGTCATAACTCCTCGCGCGTATCGTACTGCGCGTGTCATACGTTCGTCACAGAAACTGCTACAGCAAGTGTCACAACCTGGCTAAGGTACACGATAAGCCGTGGTTTGTGACAGCTGTCGCGAACTTATGCACGAAGCGTCCACACAAAGCACAACCCTCTAGCCCTACTACTAGACAGTCTTACTTATTGTCAGTGCCTATACAACACTAGCTCGACTTTGCATATGTTTCCTTATATGACTGCACAGTTATCTTGCTACTGTAACTATACAAAATCTCAAAATTTTTGATATCTCTTTATCTCTTCTCACCACTTGTGCAAGCTCTTTTTCTCAACATCCCCCATCTGTAGCTGCCACTGGTAGCACAGACATTAGACAAGAGCTTGCTCAGCATCTTCTGTCGTAACGCCATCCATTGCGAACTTGCCCATGCTGAAGGTAAACATACCCACTCCAGAAGCCTCTCCTCCTCGCAACATCCTGGCTCTTGTCAAAGGGTTGCGAAACACCATGACCCACATGCATCTTCTGCCAATAGGTCCATGCTCTAAATGGCCAATCACATGTAAACGTCCAGCGTGACACAGCTTACGAAAGTATTGTGCCCTGCTTTCTGTCATATCTGTCATGTAGTGCGATGGCACATGAATACAAGCCACCACTCGGCTGGCCAGTACTGCCAACGGCAACGCAATATCCAGCACTGCGAACCAGGGTGAAGTTACCACTGCGTCACACACCCCATACTTCTCCTTCCAGGCTCGATAATTGCCCGGTTGTAAAGCATTAAGGGCTTCGTGCCACTTCAACTGCGGATTCCAATCATTATTCATAACCTTCAGATGAGGCCACTCCAGTGACATAACCTTGCCAATGACACCTGTGCCAGCCCAAGGATCCCATACCTGTGTGATCTTCTCCCAAGTCACCTCGTGCGCCAAACGTCTGACCTCCTGAGGAACTGTCATCACCAACTCTAAGCCCCAATCCAGTTGACTGGCAATCTTCACCTGAGCTCTGCTCAGTTGTGTGACATCTCCTCTCTTCTGCACTTCCTCGGGGCTCATGGCCTGCACCGTGGACGTCTTGCGGAGACTTCTCGCGCGAGTGTGCTGCTCTGCACACTTCCTGCTCAAGATGGTACGATGGCCCTCATGCCAGAATCCTGGCATCACTTCTGTGATCACTCTGCTGAGCTCCCCCTGGTTTCCCCAGGCCACTCTGTCAGGAAGATCCCCCATGCTCCCTTCTTTTCTGAGCATCTGCCGCGAGGTCAGCGCCTGCCATGGGTCTTCACGTCCCGGCCTCACTGCACGATGCGGACCCACGTCTGCAGGCAACAATACCACATCTGATCCCAGCTTCTCTCTCAACTGCAGCTCCATGGCCGCCATCTTGTCAACGATTGACGCGCTCACCTCGGCGGCAGCTGCCACCACAGTCCCACCTAAGCACTTGGGACATTGCCAGTCCCCTTCAGGTACTCCATCCAGCGCCGGATTCAGACACCACGTGTGATAACCACGGTTACAGGTGTCACACAGCAACATGGCTGCCTCCCCATCTGTCCGCATACACACCTCACACGCGAGATGCTTGCTGGGAATGGCTGCACTGCAGTCGTACTGGTCTTTCACTTGTAAGTGACATGGCGCAATATTTTGCACTGTGCTCTTCTCCCGCAGCTTCGTGCTGTCCTCCAACACTACCACTCCATCTCTTTGCACCTTGACTATCTTCAGGATGGCTGACTTGGTGGCCACCTCCATGCCAGAGCGCGGTTGTTGTCGTATATATACGAAATCGCCTGCCTTGAACTGGTGCGGCTTCGGCTCGTAACTGCCACTCCTCCTGTGCTCGTACCGTAAAGTGTCGCGGTGCTGAGCGATCTCCAGGTTGCACCCTGCATGTACCATGAGCCTCTTCACGATGGCGGCTCGCTGTAACAGATCATCAGCCAGTGTCTTCTCCTCCTGCTTCCCAAAGTCCAACTCGGGTCGAGCACGAAGATCCGGTGGCACCGTGGCTTCCTGAGCGAACAGCAAGGTGAATGGCGCCACTCCAGTGGACTGCTGCCTAGCTGCGTTGTAGCTGAGTACGAGTGACCAGAGCATCTCATCCCACTCGAAGTCCAGGCCCTTGTCGAGGGCCATCTTCTTGAAGCAAAACTTGAGGGTGCGTACCACCCGTTCAGTTAAGCCATTGCTCTCTGGGGAACTCGGTGAAGTCACTCTTCGGTCAATGAGACACTGCTCGCATAGAGCAGAGAACTCACCTTCAAACTCTGTGCCCCCATCCACCAAACATTCTGCAGGCGCCCCAAACACGGATAGGACATGATAGCGAAATGCGTTGGCGATGGTGGCGGCCTCCTTGTCGGGGATTGGAACGCACACGACGAATCGCGTGTAGTGCTCAATCATGACCAAGACGCGTTGGTTCCCAGCCTTCGTGATGCGTTTCGTGGGCCACGCTAAATCCAGGGACCAGCGATACATGAAGGACTTGATCTCCAGCGGCGTGAGATTCGCCTCCTCCCGTGCATAGTGCGTCTTCACCCTCTGGCAAGTCTGGCACTGAGTGACCACTGCTTGCACATCCTGTTTCATGCCTGCCCAGTAATGGCGTTGCCACAACAGGTTCAATGTCCGCCTGATGCCCCAATGGCCAGTCCTCTCATGGTACTCACGCACCAACTGAATCCTGTCACAGGGCTTGGGCACCAGCAGCTCCTTACCACTGACAGTGACCATGTATAACTCGCCCATGAGCTCGTCCCAACGGTGACGCGCTGCCCTCTTCCTTACCCTGTGATATTCCTCCTTGGGCACCTCCACTCTTCCTCCTGTCTTGATCCACGCGAGGCATAGCTCGTCCTCGTGTATATCGGGGTATCTTTCTCGGAATGACTCCTGGTTGGTTACGCTGGCTAGCATGGCAACCATTCTCGTAGTGTCGGGCAGCTTAGGCAGCCTCATCTCTTTCTCCTTTGTCACTGGTGCCCACTCTGGGGCTGAGCTCGTCTCTGCTGGCTTGCCTCCAGGTCTTGAAAAGGCCTGCCGGTGACGTGCCTCGTAGCCCGCGAGCTTCATGGAGGCCATCTTCCACTGCCTGCGGCGTGGAACAGCGTCGGCGGTGCCTAGCCCCTGTGTACCTTTCTGTCCTTGGCTGCACATGCGTTGCAGTCGTTCTTCCCAGTCCTGATGGCTGAGGCGTCGCGCGACTTGCTGGGTGTAGCCGCTGGAACTGGTGATCCACTCTGCTAGTTGGGCTCGCACCGGCTCAGCCGTGCCCTCGGAGGTGGCAGCCACCTTGGTGGCTTTCGCGATGGGGATGGCAACTAGCGTGCCATGTTCCTCCTCCTCACTCTCCTCACTCTTCGGCAGTTTGGTCGTGCTGACCTCAGCAATCGCATACAATAGCTCCATTGCTCTTCGGTCCATAGCAAGGCCAAGCACTCCTGCCAATTCTTCGTCTTTCATGCCATGTGCCGCGCGCAGCTCACCTGCGCTGTACCCCATGGCCACTGCCTTCTCGTCCAGGTTAACCTCTCTGGTCTCCCCCACTTCATCATCATCTCCCTTCCTCACCACTGTGCCTGCGCGAGGCGCGCGAAAAGCACGAGAGTTTTGTGTCGCCAAGATGGTTGGCAATACTCTCATAGGCTCCCCTACAACGTTGGCGGTGTAGTGAGGCTTCCTGTCTCCTGTGACGACCCTGCGCGGCTTCCAGCCTCGCTGCAGAATATCGCGCACGTATCTGTCTGGTGGTCTGTCCACCCGCTCCATCACCAGATTGAACTGCTGATTCTGGAACAGATTGCTCCAATATGCTCGTAGACGATGCGCGTATGATCCCGCGCGCGCCGCGTCAAAGGACACCGGCTGGCCCACCACGCTGTTGATGATGGGGAACACCTCCTTCCTGATCTTCGAGTTCTCCCTGTGTGACAGCGGAGAAACGTTTTCCAGCACATATGCTGGCGGTCTCTGAGGCTGCAGCTGTTGCAGCGTGGAGAGGACTCGCACTGCCTGGTAGAACAGTCTGCTGTGCCTGCCCTCCAGACCAGCCAGCTTGCCAGCTGGTGACAGGTCCTGGCATGGATATCCACACACCATGACCCACTGCTCTCCACTCAATGCCCCTGCATGTACAAGGTCAATGAGGCTGGTGTCTTCGATGTTGCTGGGCAGTTGCTCCAAGTGGGCTGCCTCGGCACGGAACAAGTCAGGATGACGGCGACTGAGCGCCATGCACCTGGCCCTGGCTACCGTCTGGCTGGACTTCGAGATGTCCTGGTAGAGGTACTTGTTAACCTTAACTCCGCAGCGCAAGAGCATCTCTAGTCCAGCACACAGGCCCCCACACGGCTCATAGCAGACCACGCCCTCTTCTCTGGCTTCCCGGAAGAAGTTCTTGTCAATCACTCTCGTGTCGATCTTCTTCGGCACTTTGAGTTTACCACCCTCCATGGTCTCGTCGCCGTATATCGCTGGTGAGCCTCCGGAATGCATACCCCTGATCGGCCGTACCTGGCTGAGGGCATCCCAGGCGACTCGAGTCAACCTGCCCGAGCACCTGGCCACTTCCGGGTGGTCAGTGTCAAACATGACCCCCTTGTTACACTCCAGCTCTTCTTGGTAGTGCACATCAAACAGTCGATGGACTGCACTGGTCCCCAGCTGCTCCCTGACCATGTTCTCGCAGTAGTTGGCCACCTGAGCTTCTGGGCTTACTTCGGGGCCAAGTGGTGGCTCCCTGGTCACTTCCAAGCAAATGACGTCTGTGAAGCAGCGCGTTGGCCTCTCGGCACGCCCCGCTTCCCTGGCTCGGTCCCCTTCACGATCCAAACGGGCACCAGTCTCGTCTGCGGTGCTGGGCAGTGGGTACCTGGATGGCACATCCGCGTTCTCATTCTTCGGACCTGGTCGGTACTGGACCGTGAACTCAAACTCCTGGAGGCTGATGGGGTAGCACTTCATTTTTGTCGCATGATCTATTATTTTTGTCGCACCATGCGACACAGCAATTATATTCTGGAGCGACAAAAGTGAGTACGGGACTCATTATTGTCGCAGTGCGACAATAATGAGTAGGGGGCTCATTATTGTCGCAGCGACAAAAAGAAGACTGATATTTACGGACAGATAATTTCCGGAAACTTACGGCAGATTCGGGTGTGAGGAAATTATACCCAAGTTTACGGAACAATGCACACAGGCTGGCAATAATTAATTTTAAGAAACAGGTGATCACTATTGGGCAAGTCTGGAAGGACAGACGCGGACCACAAGCACAGATTTTCAGGAATCACACGTTATGAATCAGACGCGGGACCACATAATGCAAAATACAGTAATGATATAAAAGTTACTGCTATTAATTATGCACGGCGGTGCAAAAGTATCAGCTAAGGAAAGAGGTTCCAGCTATGGTCCTATCAAAGCTATCGAGCTTGCACTGGCAGGTGTTGCTCTCACTTTGCAGCTTCTGCTGCTATTTTCTGTCGCATAGTCCTCGGACGGTTGGCGGGGAAGGCATCCTCGTTCAAGGTAAAGATGTCAAGCCCTTCCCGAAGGTGATACCCAGCCAAGATGTGCGGGCAGCACTTGCAGTGCCAGAACCACTTGCAAGAGCAAGCATCCCCATCCAGTGGGCAAGAAGGATCGTCCACGTTGAAAGTGAGCTCGACGATGTCCTCGGAGTACTTACGGATGATGTCGAGGCTTCGGAAGAAGTTGCGGGGATTTTCCCCGCGAACCAGTTGACGAAACTTGGTCACACGTAGGTCAGTGAGCGGTTTGCCGGACGGGGTCTTATTCATGTAGATGAAGTCGATGCCATGGATGCGGGTGGGGTACAAATAGAAGTTGGAACTGTCAGCATCAGGGCAAACTAGCTCGCATGCCATAATCAGGAAGGGGATGGGATAGTTCCCGGTAAGGCCGTGAGAGAAGGTCTCCTTGTTCTTGAAGGCACGGGAATTCAGTAACGCCGGAACCGATTGTGTGAGAGTTTGGTAGTGGGTGGCATTTATAGGAACTAGTCGGCGGTCCTCACGATGCCCGCGTTCATCGGATTGCATGTCGGGCTTAATCCCGGGAATGGTGCTAGCTCCCCGAAAGAACATGATGTGCTCCCCGTGCGTAAAGTTGCGTACGGACAATATGAACGCAGTGAGGCCTAGCAGGTCCCACTCCCGTTTAGCAACGTCGGCGATAACCTTACGCATCTCGAGAGTGAGAGCACCCTCAAAAATCAGTCGATCGTCAATGATCTGATCCCGTAAGTCCTCGGGGACATGCCTGCGAGCAGAAATCAATCACCTTAGTGACAGAAATTGCAATAACTAGCAGCCATGTAGCACTGACAGGAACATATAGTACACAACAAACAATAAAACTTACACAAATTCGACATGCTATATCAAACAAATACTAACAGAAGCTATCAAAAGTGTGTAACCAACAGGACTTACCACCGGTCTCGACGCACCCCATTCCGGAGCTAACGCCGGCCGTCCATGGCGGGGATGGAACACAGGGGCGCGGTCCCACGGCCGGACCGGCGGAGTTGCGCCCCATTAGAGTGTGTTCGCCCGGGCTTAATATCCATGGTTACACACACAACACGGCAGATAGGCAACATATTAACAGGAGCATGAGAGCGGGAACTTACTCATGGACTTTTTCGATGTATTTTCGTCGAACGTGTTCGACATCTTTCAGGGACACCAGGCACTCAAGACTGCCAGGATTGTCGATATTGTTGGCGGCGGCAGTCAGAGACCGCATGTTGTCGCCACACACGATGGAGATCGGTAGGTCGATGGCAAAGGCGATCTTTGCATACTTAATGAGAGCTCGAAGGCCAACCTCGTAGGAAAAAGTAGATTCGCTCTTGGCGATGACGTACATGTAAAGATAGAAAGACTGCCGCGGGCAGTTGCGGGTGTCGTCCATCGTTTTCCACAAGTGAGGCTTCTCGAAAGTGACACCGTCGGTGCCCATATCAATAAGTACGTAGTCGGACTGAGTCTTTCCAAATGAAGCATCGGCTTTGACGGTGAAAACGTCATGAGGAGCATGGCTGGCGTATTCTCGTCGAATATTTTCTCCCAAAACCAGATTGGTCATGGCGATTGCGGGTCCAAACTGATCACTCCTGACAGAACGTGCAAACGAACAAAGGGAAGTCAGTAACATAATAAAGGAGTCAGGCTAACGTAAACAGGCTGACAAGTAGGCAGTGCATTCACTAAAATGTGTACAGCGGATAAACCTCCGGAGCCATGGGGTACAAGCCCATGGTCGTAAGGCGCGGAAAAGTCGCCTTCGAACCGATCAACGGAACTGAACGAAGGTTGAATGACTGGTCCTTACTTTTTAATCCGCGTGTACACACAAAGTGGCAGAAGGGGGGAAACCGTCACCTTTCATAGGAGACGATGAACGAGGCGTGACGCTCTTGGTGAGATGCCCATTGGGAGAAGGAATCAAAGTTGTCGGGCATGGAATGCCTGCTAATAACATATTCAGTGAGCTGGGCAACGGTGTCAATGGCTTGGCTATCGGCGGCTTTCAATCGGGTAACGTAGTTTTGTACTTGCTTGAGAGTCGGCAGCTCAGCCTTATTGTCGTCAGTCCCATCCCAGAACTTTTTCACGACAGCATCGAGGACGAGGGCGGGCTTTCCACGGTGGAGGGCAGCAATATCGTCCAAGGTAGTTCGAAAACGTGCAGGGATGCCAACCTCTGGCACGCCGGAAGGGGTATTGGCGTGGGGGTAACCGTTTTGGAAAACATCCCATAAACCGGTATGGGGGTCCAAGGCATATTTCTCGGCATACGGGCATGCAAGGCCGTCGGCGGTGGCGTGGGTGTTGCAGCCGTACGTGCGAGAATACTTGGACTGGGTGATACGCCTCAACCGGATCCCGGATTCCTCCCCTTGCTTCCGATGTTCTTGGAAGGAAGACAAAGGGACCCGCCCGGCCAAACGGATCCACGGTGAGCGGTGAGATGGAGCCTGCAAAACACGATCAAACTGTCAGCATCAAAGAAAAAGTAACACGGAAACATGCACAGCAAGTCCGGTCAGTCCTGGCGAAAGGCATGACAGGAACAATTTGGCAGGGCAAGAACAATTTGGCAGCACAGGGAAAACGCATTACCTGGTTCGTGGAAGCCGGAGCGGGAGGGGCTGGCAGGACAGTCTCCATGCCCGTGCTTTTCGCCTTCTTAGGCACCGGGCTTTTCGAAGGCGAGTGGACGGGCTGACTGGCAAGCATAGGGCTGGGCGGAGGCGAGTCCGCAGACAGGTTGCTCGCCGCAGACAGCACCGGTCTGCGGGCGGGCGAAACATTTTGCTCAGAGGAAGGTTGGAAAGGTTGCCGGACGCGAGAGTCATCTCCAGTCTGCACCCCCACATGAACGAACCCAGTGAGAGTGGAGGGCGTGGTAGGAAAGCGGGAGACACAGAAAGGCAACCTGCAGGTTTTCGTGTGACCATTCCTCGGAAATGTCAAAAGCTTGAACCGCTGGAACGACAGATTTGGCGGTGCCACAATACAACTGCACAGCGCGTAAAACGCGCTCGTGCATTGGCCGTTCGTTCTCAGTGTTCATTGCAGGGTGCGAGAGAAATTATCTGAAAGAAAATTAGTCCACGAAGGATGTGGAAGTCGCAGGATCGCACTTGTCAAGGAATTAAAGGAGCGGGCACGCAGGTTACCTTAAAAGCAGAATCCGCTGCGAAAAATATCTAGAGGATTGTCGGCTCCTCTAGAACACGTCCCATATCCAGCGCTGCGCTGGAAGATGCCAGCGCAGAACATGCGGACAGTCTGGCGGGCGGGAAAAATATCCAGGGAGGAGGGACGGAGCTGGCGGGAAGGTGGTCATGGGGAATGCGAAAAATATCCTTGGCGGGCGTAAAAGGCCGCTGACGACGGGGCGGAAGAAGTGTTTTTTTAAAAAGTACGTGCTGTCTGCCAGGTGTGTGGAGACAGTCGCGGCGGCTTGAACACTGAAGAGTTCTTCAAGATGCGACGTTCAAAAATACGTTTGACGTGATCCGCATGTTCGTTGCCATCGATGACCCCGCTCATGTGGGATGCCGATTGGTTGTCATGATCCGGGGCTCGGGTGGGATGTGCGATTATGCGATGGAGGTCACATGTCTGGTACCATGTCTGGATGCAGATAGCGGACGGAGATAGCGAAAATTCAGAATGAAAGTTGATGACAGTGTTTCGGGTCAACTGTGACACTGTAATGTTCGTCGCCAACCCATGCCATGTCAGCATGTCTGCCAGGTGACTTTTTTTTGTCGTGTCGCAAACCCATGCCATGTCAGCATGTTGCGAAAGTCTGGAACCTGTCGCATCGCATTTGTCGCGAGGGAGCCACACTTAAGGGCTTTTTGTGGTGCAGTTTTTTAATTTACCAATATATAAATCGAAACTGATCGCGTCGCTGATTGGCTTATCCATCGTCTGCAAACCATCTCGTTTTTGTCGTGTGATCCCTTTCCCTTGTCGTCCCATATTCATGGTGCCTATCTCAGGCGCTCGCACTTCTTATTGGCGGTTATGGGCGATCAGTCCAAAACATCTCATGTAAAACACCCTGAAATCTGTAGCACGTGCGCCTTCTATAATTATACAAAAAAAACGTGCTCCTTGTACGTGCACAGTCAGCTTATGGTATTTCGCGTGTGACCCATATTCATGGAGTTTATCTAATCTCATGGCTCCTCTGATTGGCGATCAGTCGGAAATCTCTTTTATACGCCATCTGAAATCTGTCGCGCTGATAACTTCTGCATGAATATCCATAATTCGATACTACGCCCAGGAATATTCTATGCGTCTCTGATTGGCGGCAATGCTCCGCCGATTTGTATAACTCTCCTGCTTGCCATCTTAAGGTGACCGGTGTGGACTGCAATATAATTATATATGGGCGGTTACTCCCGATCTGACAGGGAAATCACACTGTTTCCGTAAAAAAGGGCCCCAAGGTGGACAGTTCTGGTAGTATCGTGTGCGTCGATGTCACTTTTTCCAGGAAAACCTGTTTCGCTCCTATAAGGGAAACGCAGGACCTTGCAGCTTTTTTTTGAAAAAGCTGCGAACCGTCGGTGTATAATGTTGAGTATAATCGGATCTGTTTGCGACACGACAAAAAAAATACACCTCGCGACACAAAAAAGGCGCTTCCGGCTGATGGCCCAGCGTAGGTGTTGACCTTGTAGGTCACCCTTCTCCATGAGTGTTGTGAGCGGCGAATGGTCGGTGATCAGCGTGAAGTGGATCCCGTGCAGGTACTGTCGTAATGTGCGGATGGCCCACACCACTGCCAGCATCTCACCCTGGAAGCTCGCGTACTGTCTCTCGGTTTTCGACAGCGAGCGGCTGATGACCACACAGATGTGTTCTACGCCATTCTCGTCCTTCTGCCCCAGCACTGCGCCAATGCCATGGTTGCTCCAGTCTGTGTAGAGGAAGATAGGCTTGCTGTAATCAATGGGCTTCAAACATCTCCCCGAACACAGGGCATCCTTCAATGCTTGCAATGCCTGGTCCTGATCCTTCCCCCAAGCTTCCTTGACATCCAACACTTCCTTTCTGAGCAAGTCGTTCAATGGTCGTGCCATCTCTGAGTAGTTGGGTCCCATGGGTTCCCCCACCAGACCTTTGTAATAGTTCATGAGTCCAAGGATGGAGCGTACTCCAGTTTTATCCTCGGGCTTGGGCAGCTCTTGGATGGCCTTGCACTTGATGTCCTGCGCGCCAATGGTGTTATAGCCGATGCGGTAGCCCAAGAAGTCCACCGTGGCTGACCCGAAGGTCGACTTGCCCGAATGCAGACGTATCCCTGCATCCCCCAAAGTGCGAAGCACGGCTTCCACATCCTTGATGTGCTGCTCAGCGGTGTCTGAGTATATGCACACGTCATCGACGTACGCCACCGTGCAGTGTTGCAGGTGACGTAGCTCGTAGTCCATGATCCTGATGAAGGCTGCGGTTGCTCCAGCTGCTCCAAACGGCATGGATGTGTAGCGATAAAGCTGGTTGCCCCACCAGAACGCTGTCTTGTCCCTGTCCTCCTCAGTGGTCATGGGAATCTGGTGGAACGCCTTGGTCGCGTCCAGGGTAGTCTTGAACTTGGCCTTGGCCACGCGCTGGTAGAGCTCTTCTGGACGATGTGGTAACGTGTTATCCTTCAGCGACAACCGGTTCGTATTCCGGAGGTCGACGCAGAATCTCGTCGAGGTCCACTGTCCAGTGTCGTGATCCTTCTTCCCCGCGACCACCACGTTGCTGGCGTGTCTGCAGTGCTGCGAAGCCGGCTCGATGAAGCCATATTCCAGCAGTTCCTTGCAGTGCAGGTCGATGATCTCCTGCTCTCCCGGGCTGTATTTCCTCGGTCGCTGATAAGCTACCTTAGTCTCGTCCTTGAAAGGGATGGCGAAGGTCGCATGTGCCGCGCCTCCATGGTAGCCTTTGATGTCCTGCGGCTTGTTGGCGAAGCAGTAGCTGCACCTCCTTACCACGTTGCGCATCTCCTCCCAGTTCTCCTCGGTGAACTCGGGATGTCCTCCGAAGGTGGCATTGAGCTCGGTGTCCAGCCACGCGGCCTCGTCCTTGGTGACCCTGGTCGTGCCCCCTGGCTGTAACGTGTCCAGCACCGTGTGCGGAAGCACCTCGTCCTGCTCTGCCACCATAGCCTCCCATCCGGTGTCCCATTGGCGCGAAGACCTCTGGTCTTCCCAGGCGGTCCTGGCAGATCTGGTCGGCGAGCCCGAGCACGATCCCATCGTCAGCACGCCCTGAAACTCCCCAGGGGCCACAGCAGCCACCCAAGCAGCCACCGCTAGCAGCAGCAAAAGTTTCAAAATTCTGCTGGTACCCACTGGTTTAACTGGAGGGTGAAGGGTCAGTATGCAAGTCAACATCTTCCACCCCCCTTGCATACGGCCCAGGCCTCCTCCTGCAGACACGTAGACCACCAGCGCCAAGACTGATATTACATAGACACAGTGCGCCACTCGGTAGCAAGCGGCTGTGAACTGCAGGCGCTGCAGTCGAGCGGCAAAGCGCGGCTTCTGCATGCGCCGCGGAACAGCGGCCAGCGTAGCCGGCCCTGCGGCCAAGATCCGCCGGGCGACCGCCAGCGCGCGACCCACCTGAGTCTCCAGCGCGGCGAATGTGCCACCATCTTGAATCGAGCCGGAGCATGGCAACCCATGGTGGACAATGTGGGCGCCAACCGTCAAGACGCACCCCAGAGTGCCGACCATGTGTGTGAAGTGCATGGCGAGCATGGCGAGGCAGAACCGTATCAATGGCACGTACCACAGCCCACGCCGAGCGTGATGGAGCCCAGCTACCTCAAGAGCACCCTTGGTCAACAGCAGTAGGTGCCTGGCCAGCTCCAACAGCACTCGCAGAGGCGCCTGTTGATGTGCCCATGGCTCGAGTGGCGTTGCGCGCACGGCCCACAACGCGCGTGCCATGGCTCTGCGGGGCGCTTCAGCGTGGAATGCCCAGCAGGCGACGACCTCACCAAGAAATCTGAATACCTCCATAGCCATCCATACTGCCATCACTGCAAAATGAGGCAGCTGCGGCCAATGCAAGCGCACGAACACCCCCATGAGCAGGAAGCACACCTGAGTGCGCTTCGCCCGCCTATCATTGGCGGGCTGCGTGCCCGGCTTTTCGCCGGGGCTGCTTCTCAGTGACGGGCGCGCCGGGCTGCAGCCGGCCCGGTGCCCCCTTGAAAAGGCCCCAATGCGCTCTCCCTTCTTCTCTCCTCCCAGATCTCATCATAACTTTGGCGTCTCTGAGGAGCACGCGACGCGCCCATGCCGGCATGCTGACCGCGAGCCGCGTCCTGACGATGAGCGCCTTCCCCGGGGCTCGGAGATCTCCTCCTGCGCTGACCAGCCCGCGGTGAACTCTGCTGTGCGGCACCCTCAGTTGGACTCTGCGGGCGCGCTGCAGGTTGGCCTGAAGGTCGAGTGTCGACATGCGCAACGAAGCCACTGGAACGCTCCGGGCTGCTGGGTGCTGTAGAGCTCGGGGTTGATGGCACGTACGAAACGGAGTCCTGCTCTTGTGCAGCTGGAGGTACGGCTTCAGTCTGCTGCGTGCAGACGGAATGTGCCGGGGATCTCAGAATGTCGTTGATTGACTGGTGCTCAGGTCTCTGTGCCATGTTGCACTCCAAGCCCATGGTCGATATCCCGCCGAGAACTCGGCCCGAGTAGGGTGCCGGCGTGGGCGTGGCTCGCGCGCCATCACGACCATCAAGCCCCGGGCAGTCTGGCCCAAGCGTGCTCATCCTCGCAGTTGCGCGGGCAGCACGAGGTCGTTCTTCATATTCTCTGATGAGTGCCAAACTGGCAGACAGCCCAACCAGTCTTTCACTGATGACCTCCACGCTGTCTTCATCCTCTGTCAACGGCGACGGTGTTCTGGTGCGACCCGTGTGAGTGCTCACACCCTCAACAGCCGCGAGGTCGGATGAGTATCCTGAGATGCTGCCATCTCCCTCCTCACTTCCTGCATCCCCTCCCTCGATTGGGTCCAGGCACCTCATGAAGTCGTTTCGAAGACGCGCCTGCACCTCTGCCCGACGTGCCTCAGCTAGCAACGCCGGGCCCACCGAGGATGTGAACGCAGACAATGGTTCTCGGTGCATCACCGCCACCTTGTTCCAGGTCTCCCAGCTGCAGCAGTCAAACTTGCGCGTACCTGAGGAGAGGTACTCCAAGGTGAACGCCATGCTGCTGGGTCCCCGCTCACTGTAGTAGCGATTGTCCTCAAAGAGGTAATACACGGCCTTGGACCGGGCGTTGGCACGGGTCTTGAAAACCCGTAGGGTGCCCTGCCGTGGGCCATCGCTCAAATGGCCTCTGGCGATCTCCAAGAGCTGAGTGCGATCAACCAGATGCTCCATATGTTTCCTGCAAGGTGCCGAGGAGTCCTCCCGTGCAGCCTTTCGACTGCCCACCCAGAGGCAGAAACTCTTCCCTTTGTCCCACTCCTGCGGAGGAAGCGTACTGGTGCAGGGTCTGGCTGCTGAGTCGCTGCGTGTGCACCCCCTTTCCTCGCTCCGCGAAGGGCTTCCCGAGCTGGAACTCGATCTCGCCCATGAAGCAACGGTACTGGATGAGGAAGACCGTCTGTCCATGCAGCGCCATGAACTCCGAGATCCCTCCCAGATCCAGCCAGTTGGCTTCCCCAGCTGTGTTCTCGCTGCGAGTGGGCGACTCCGGCTCGTAGGTGCCCTGGAACACTGCGGCGTGGTACTCCAACATGGCAGGGTCGAAGACGCCGTTGGGCCAGGTTTGATGCCGTAAACGAAGCGGTGCTGAAGATGGTGGCGGTGCGGAGCCAGATGGCCCTGCCTCATCCCCCCTGACCGTCTTCGACGTCCTGAGAGTCTTGGATGTGCGCACTGGAGGGTTTCTTCTGGCCCCATAAGTGTCCAGCGCGTCCTGTGCTTGCTCCTCTGTCTTGCATGCTCCGAGCATCATTCTCGTGTTGTCCCCCAGATGCAGGTACTCCACGGCGGCAGCGTTCGTGCTAAACACCTCGCCACTACCTCCTTCCCCATCTGTCACCGGGTAGAACTTCCCCACCTTGTCCGCTGCGTCTGACAGCGTGAGCTGCGGGATCCCATTCACATTCACGCCCTCCACACCAGTCACCTCCATGTCGTACCTCACCTTCAGACGAGCTCGAAGGTCAGCGATGTCCACTCGCTGTACATACTTTAGATGCTGGTACTGCCAGCGCTGGTCCTTCTCATAGTAAAAAGGCAGCTGGAACTCGCCAGTCATCTTGCCCATGGGGTTCATGATGGTGACGCCTTCCATGGTGTGACGTACCATGCGCTCCATGAGATCCCATTGGGCGCGAGTGTGCTCGCTGAGTACGCAGAACTGGCGCGCCACCTTGTCCCACATGAGCTTGCCCGTCACGACTCCTGGGTACGTCTGATGGGTGTTGAGGACCTCCTGAACACTCGCCATCGTGTACCTTCCAGCCTCCCGATGGGCACCACAGTCAGGGAGTGGGACCTGGTCGTTGTCCTTCCTGCCGCTCGCCCTCGTGGTCCAGGTCTCTGAGGGTATCTTCGTCTCCTTGTCAACCTTCTGGTCCACCAACGTAAAGTCGGGCCACAGTAGCTCCGTCTCCAGGATGGTCTTGTATTCTCCACAACGCGAGAACTTGACCCGCACAAATCCTGCGTCCACACCACTTCCATCGCCCTCTTCGCAGAGTGTGCACAGACGAGCATAGCCCGTGCGGTCGATGTACAGGCGCTGCTGAGACCAGCTGCTCTCCTTGTCTTGGTAGTCCCACGGGTTCACTGCCATGCCCCCCCATGGCTGTACTCTGGCCAGCTTGAAGGCAGCTTCGCTCTCGGCCTCCTGCGCCAGCGTGAGGTCTGGATAGCGAGGGTCTGACTGAGTTGTGGTCAGGCTGGCTGGCGTGCGGGACCCCCTCGCATCTGGCTCTTCAGCACTGGACCACTCACCTCTGGTCGCCACATTGGCTTCCCGCTGGCTGCGTGATGATGCTTGTAGCATGCCCAGCATCTGGTCTGTCAAGGACGTACCAGGCGGCGGAGGTTCGTACGTCGAGCCCTCGGTGTGTAAGCTGACTCGCCCAGTGAGCTCGACTTGCATCATCGAGCTGGGTCTCAGGAAGCCCGCCTCCACCATGGACTGGCAGCGCGCCTCGAGTCTCTCCTTCTCCTCCGAGTTGAACCTTCTCAGCCTCATCTCCTCTAGCCATGACGCCAGGCTGTCCATCAGCTCGGGGTGGTTTCGCGAGAATGCACAAGGTGCAGGCGCACACCTCTCCCCTGCGAGGGCCAGACGGTCTTCTCCCCTTGCGCCCAGGGACACTGCTTCACGTGGTGGTAGCTCGCAATCATCAAAAGCGGGGGCAAGAGTGCGCGCTGTCGTGGCATCAACGTCGAAGATCTCGGTCGCCAGGCACACTCTCGGGTCTTCATTCCGCTTGCTCCTTGCATCGACGGGCGGCGTCAACTCGATCAATGGCAACGTGACCTTCTCCTTCATACCCAGTGACACCGCGGCCTCAGAAGTAGCAATGCCTCTGTAGAGGTCGATGGTCAACTTGAGGGCGTTCTTCAGGGGTCCAGTGCCCACCAAGAAGTCCCACGTCGTGTCATTGGTGTAGGTGACGAAGGCGTGGAGCCGATGCAGAGTCATGTACGGCGTGCCCGCGGCGAGAACCACATCCACGTAGCAGTACTTCGTGAATTCCGCAGGGCTGCCATCACATCTCGCCACCCTGGCCCCTGTCTCTGCATCAAAGATGGTCAAGCCCAACCTGTTGGCTGTCCTGATTGGGATAATGTTGCAGTTGGCCCCCGTGTCCAGGAGAAGCGCTTTGTACAACATAAGCAAGCCTCCAGAGGCCATCAGCGCCATCCCTTGTGCCAGAGACTCGTTCAGGAGCTTGCATACAGGCTGGACCTGCGCCATGGCAGTGAGCTGTTCCTCTGTAAGGCCACTGAGCATCTTCTTCTTCAATAGCTCGTACGCCTTGGCCTCCATGGTCCCTGCGTGCAGCTCACCCCTCTCGCTGAAGTCTCTCACCCCGTAGCTCTCCTGGACGGTGGCCGCTGCAGCTGTTACATGCACCGTCGTCCTCCCCTTCCTGGGCTGCTCCACCATGTCCTCCGGCATCTCATCCAGAGGAATCTCTTCTTCGTCACTGTCGTCGCCCGACTCCATGCCCGGGCAGTCGTCATCCTCATCGCTGATGTCCTGGCAGTCTGCTGCTGAGGCTGTCGGCACGGGGAGCTGGTTGTTCTCAGCCAGTTCCACCAAGGTCTCCACACCCCTTGGAGCTGTTATGCGACCTTCTGCTACGAGTCCAGCAGCTAGCTTGCGGAAAGCTGCTCCCAGGCTCTTGATCACGGAGGCCATGAGCTGCACCTTCCTCTGCATCTCGTCCGCCGCAGGCGCCATGGGCACCTGTGCGTCTGCCTCGTACTCCTCGGGTGTCTTCACTGGGAAGCCCCTCATGCGCTGGGTACTTCCCAGGGCTACTGCTGGAGCCGCCGTGAGTTCAGACTCCGCACTCTTGCACAGCGTCTCGGGGAGTGCCCCCAGACCCAAGGTGTTGAGGGCGCTCGAGAGCTCCTCTTCGCCCATCTCCTCGGCCATGGCTGTGAGTAACTCGGTTGGAGGGCCAGACGACACTCCTACCCCTGCGCTGCCATGGTGGTGCGCGCGTGCATCGACGGTGTGAGTCTCCCTCTCCGCGACGTGCGCTGCGACTGGTTCCTCGTCGGAGCCCTCATCCTCGGACAGCACCTGCGACTTCACGCTGCCCGCACGACTGGCAGTCTTCCTAGCAGCCACCATGCCCTGGTACTCTGCTTTCAACGCCTCGGGATTGCCAGTGGTGCTCTTCTGCTTGTCCTCCGGTGACTGTTTGGCTCTGTACTTGTCCTTCTCGTCGTTGGACAGCTGCTGCCAGTCCGTCACCAGGATGCCCCAGTCAGAGTTCTTGAAGCGGTTCTTCAGATTATACATGCGCAGAGCGGCGTTCTCCGCGTCCCACCACTTGCTGGAACCAAGCCTGCTTTCGTGGAATCCAGCAGGCATCTTGACGTGTTTATAACCACTCCTGCACTGCTCGGGATCGGACTCATGCCAGCCCCCTCCAAAGCAGCGCAAGCACTTGGGCTTGTCGTTCGTACGCACGCCCTCTGCTGGCGGTGGCGTCTTGTTGTAGGAGGCCTTCTTAGCTCTTTCGGCCACATTCACCTCCTTCTTCATCTTCTTAGAAGGTGATGTATCTACCTTCTTGCTGTTCTCCGGTTCGCCTGACTGCGCCACCTCAGAGGACTCAATCTTCTTGATCGAGTTCTTTATGGCCTTGAGGTCAAGGCCATGCTGTCGCGCCTCCCAGGTGGAGTACTGGCAGCCACATCGTCTGGTGATCTCCTGGAGGAAGGTGAGGATCCAAGACTCTGCATCGCCCTTGAGCTTGTCTTGAACCTCGACGATGGCCTCCAGGTCCTTCCAGGTCACCCGATTGGGTGGCGGGAACTGTGCCCTCAGTTGCTCCTTCACCCGCGTCTGGAAGACCTTGATGCGCAGGTTGTCCACGCAGTCCTCGATGAAGGTACGCAGCTCTTCATCGCTCAACACCTTCCCAGTGTTGAGCTGCATTTCCCTGCGTTGGCACATCTTCATGTAGGTCAGCCCATCCTGCCCCACCTCCTGTGGCTTCTGTGTCAACAGATCCACTTTCTCTTGAGTCCCTTTCATCATGAACTTCTTGTCAAGGGCAGCGATGAAGCCCCTGAGCGCGTAGAAGTACTGGGTATCACGGGTGCCATCACGTCCCGTCAAGCCTTTCAGGGAGGTTCCATCAGTCAGATATTCGTCGGAAACCTCCCCTTGGGTGTCTTGGTCCGTCACCGGCCTCGCTATCACCCACGTGGTGCCAGTGTTCATTTCATTGAAAGGGGGCCTAGCGCATGGGATGGTACCCTCGAGTGGGCCATGCTCGCTAGTGTCCTTCAGGACTCGGTCCATGTTGGAGGCCACTACCCCCCCTCTTTCATAGTTCTCGCGCCACCAGCTGAGAGCTTGTGAGTTCTCTCCAGCCAGACACGCAGGGACGATGTCCCACAGATATTCAAAGTCAGGGGGAGTCTCTCTCAGGGTCTTCATCTGAGCTTCGGTGAGAGTGCCAGCCCCGGACCTGAGCCTCTTCCTGACGTTGGCGTTGTGCTGCCGTACGAAATTCTCGCACATGTCGGCGAACTCCCTCAGGAACTTGGGCCGATCTTCTTCCTTGGTGCCCGTGTAGTTGGGCAGCGTACCAAGGTTGACACGAGCGTAGTCAGTGTACTCCATGTCTTCTTCAAAGATTATTAACGGCTCCTGGGCCTGGGCTTGCAGTTGGCTGGTGCTTGTGCCTCAGGCTGTACTAGTGCTTGTGCCTCAGGCTGGCCACCGGCAGCCCCTTCCTCTCCTTCCAGCTCTGTGAAGTGCTGGCTCACTCGTATCGCTCTCTGGGCACGCCTCTCTGCCCTTTGCTGATCCTCGCGGTCAGCCTTGGATTCCGTTGCTACCTTTCTGGTGAAGAAGAGATACTGGTGTGAAGGCTCTTTTCACTCCACACTTCCCAGCTTACCAGTACGGATGAATCCGTCCCTGGCCTCACCTTTCAGTGCTTTGCTCTAAGTAGCAATCACTGCCAGGATAATCTCGTCCACGACTGGTGAGCAAGGTTCCATCTGTGACCCGGTCTTATATCGGCTCTCCCAGGTGTCCAGCAAGGTTGCCTCTGCCCTCAGTGTCTCTGGTCCACGCAGTAAGTCAGCAGAACGCCAGCATGGGTCAAGTGACCACAAAGAATGCTGTCGTGATGGTGTCCACTGACCGTCCTGTTTCGCTCCACGCCTTCAGGCGTACCAGTACGGATGAATCCGTCCCTGGCTTTACCGTCTGGTGCTTTGCTCCAGCAGGATGTCACTTCCCGAAATAGCCCAGTACATAATTCTCAACGCTGCAATCATGTTCGCAAAATTAGCAACTGGTTCTGCTGTGACCGCTGTCGCTGTACTTTGCAAGACTGGTGAACTTCGAGTGTCGCAACAGCCTGCTTCACTCAACCTCTTCCAAGGCTTACCAGTACGGATAAATCCGTCCCTGGCATCACCATTCAGAGGTCTCGTTCTTCAGGACTGCTGTTGAACTCTCAGCATTACAGACGACATGTCTGTAATAAGGCACATTTTTGTTTTGAAAAAGACTGTTAATTACAGTTCTGACGCAGTCGCACAAGGACAAGTCCACAAATGTATATCTTTACAAGCAGAAGAATACTGTATCTTACTAATTATCTCATAACACTGCTGTTTTCGCGGTCTTAAGCGAGTCCTGGCTATTCTCGGAATCACTGTTACGAAGGCAAAACAAAAATGAGCGTCTGGCTCACCCTGCTCCGCCGCCCTACTTATTCTCGCTATCTCCAAACAAGTGTAACACCCATCCGTATTTCCGTATCTCGTCACTGTCATAACTCCTCGCGCGTATCGTACTGCGCGTGTCATACGTTCGTCACAGAAACTGCTACAGCAAGTGTCACAACCTGGCTGAGGTACACGATAAGCCGTGGTTTGTGACACTCTAAGAATTGCTTGCGGAGGCCCTTGTCTTTGCCATCATCGTTGCGAGTCAACTCTAGGCGATCGGACCCTGGAAGCTGGGTGCTCCCACGGACGCTTACGGTCACCAGAAGCTACTTGCGACAATCCCTTGAGCTCGGCAAGGCGCGCTGTCGCCCTTTCCATCTGTCGCATCAACTTCAGTTGTGGTTGCGTAAGGTCCTCTCCATCCTGGAACGCAGCAAAAGCGGTCGCGTACGCCGGCTGTGCGTGCAAATCATCAATACGTCTCTGACACAAAATCGGATCGGTGAACCACTCCATAATCAATATACGAATACTACTGAAAGTATATGCGCACTGAAAAACTTACGGTGTTAAGGAATTGTAAAAACGGACGCAGACTGTAAAAACGGACACCAAACTGCAAAAACAGTCTCAGTCCGGCGATGAAAGTCCACACAATCACAGTAACACGGCAAGAGGCCGTCACAATCCGTAGCTGGCCTCTTAAGGCCTCCGACTGACGAGAAAACCTCAGTTTTCAGATCTGCTCCGTATGACAGTCATACTGCCTGCCTGTCATACTACACTGATCAGAAAACCATCAGTTCTCCGAGCGGCCGCTGCGCGACCGGGCCGAATTCGCGATCGATCAGCGCGAGGGTCACGTTACATTGTGGAATCATTGTGATTGTGTCATTGTCCGTCTTTGGGCTCGGAGAGTCGGAGTTTGTATGGTCCCCAGAAATGTTACAAACCCTGTCTAATTTAGTCCATAAGCTCTGCGTCTGGGGAAAAGAGTAACAGTATAAACGAGTAAGTATAAGTATTGCCCCGATTCATATTGCAATTGGTAGAAGCTACAGTAGTGTGTTTGACCATATCGCATGCTTACGTGTAGTTTATACAGTTACAACCGCATCGGCTGTTGCCTGTTGGTATGTATGTGTGGTCATCAGCTGATCGGCAAAATTGAAAATACGACACAACAAAAATCGTACGTCTTCTCTTGTCTCAGTTGTTGCGAGATCGACTTCAAGCCTTGAATTGTATAAACGTTAGACCTGCATCCCGTGCTGATGAAGTTGCTGGTGTCATGTCATGTCACCCGACCCCTCCGTCTCTCCTCACATCAGATAATTGCGAGAGCGGACAGTATTCTTCAACCATTTTTCGTGTTCTCGAAGACGTTACCGTCCCGGAAGTCACTCCCGATCGGCGTTCATGTTTTATCATGCCTGTGCGCGGTTTGAAGCTGTCCTGCTCGGTGTTTTACTCGCTATCTCCAACCGACACTCGGCAACTGCGGCTGAATCTCTTGCGGCGACACACGATGATACGATTCCTTGCGCTGACTTGCCGGGATCAGAAAATGTTGTTGTCATCACACGTGTGTTCAGTGGGACGCAAGACCCAACGTTCAAACTCTCCGCTGCAGAGGCGCTTGCGATGTCAGGCACAGCCTTAACAACGGAGCCCCTCCCCTCGACATATCTCATGGTAAGCTTTCTTACTCAAGAGTAATATAAATGGATTTGATCCCAGTTGCTCCGGCCTTATTTCGCCTTCTTTTAAGATTTGTCACAAGGATGGGAAGACGAGGCAGTTCACAGTGTCACAGAAGTCAGCACAGTAAACCGTTCACCTGCAAAACGGTTTGCCAGGCACGGCCTTGCTACTTCATGGTGCTAGCCTTTCTCGCCATGTCTGCTAATATACATACCCGTATGTACTTGTTCAATATCGCACGCGACATTAAAGATACCGCGGCGAAACCGTGACACCTCGTCGGATTTCTAAGAGATCCTTTCACCTTTTCCTGCGAGTAGCATTGCTTGTTCCAGCTTCTGACCCACAAAAGATGAGGTGGTGCGCGCGCATATGTGCACCATAGCTTAAACTTTTCGCACAGGAGCCCTGCTCATGACACGTGGACGGGTGTGTACGCGCAGGGTTTCAGAGGGTTCGAACTACATTTCCCCGCAAACTGTTCAACTTCGCAGCAACAGTGGTCCAGCAAATTTTTCGTGCACCCAATAAGTCGCCACTCCTCTCTGACGCTTGCAAAAAGCGCCTCCAATCGTGGCTACTTGTCGTCGTCAGTGACCCAGCATATACTCGAACGTACCGGTTGCTTAGAGAGCGCTCTATGCGTGGCCGGACGCAACACTGTCAGTCGGGCAAGCTCCCCTCATGCTGGGCGAACAGATGTTTTGCGTACGTCCTGCAAGCATGCGAGGGCCCCGATAGTAGGTCCCGACGCGTGGAACCAAACGCTTTATGATCCAACCCAAGACGACTGCGGATTCTTCGTTGCACATCAGAGCGAGAATAACTGCTATAACTATGCGAATAACGTCGCCACGGACTCCTTTGCCCAACCGGGTCGCGGTACGGGTCATAAGTGGTGCGTTCTTGATGCTGTAGAATGAACTTCCGTGCGCTATTGTGCGCCCAGCCATCTGCGCAACCATTTTACTACTAGTTTTGACCTTCCTGAGTTGCGTACACCGCGTACGTCGTGAACTCGTTGTGCCGATGTGTTTGGAAGGGAGGAAAACACATGCGAGAGCGTGAAGGACGCCGCTGCGAGGGATGGTCTGAAGTGGATGGGGTCCGACCTGCCGTCGCTGTCGGAAGGTCCAGCCGATGGGCATTACGTGGCACTATATATTTGGCCAAACACGAATTTTCACTGGGCCCGCATGGACTACGATGTGAAGACTGTCGCCGGCAGGTGAGAAACTCGACGATACGCAGCGCTCCCTGCAACGTCCGTCCTTTGTGTTTTGACGTGCTTCCTTTCGCAGGGCAATGCGCTGGAGCCACAAGCCTGGAGGCACCGAGGTGCGTGATGTTGACAACGACGGCAAGGCTATCTTGGATCCTTCAACTGCGAATCTCTCGCCTTGGAGCCAATTTTGCGGATACATGAAGTCGGTCCCTTCCCACGTGAAGATTAACTGACGAATGGTATGGCACATCTTACTGAAAGCAGAACAAGTGAAGTCTCAAAGCCGTCATAAATTAAATGTTGAGCTTAAAATCATAAGTGTATGGGGTATCCATCACAACCACAACGAGCATGTCCTGTGCCCGGTCCTCGTTCGATCACGGTCTTGTATTCGAAATTCATTTGCCAACATTATACTGTGCACAGAAAATTACTGGTAGCCATTTGTTGTCTTCATCATTCGGAGGTTCCGACGTTGTGTGTAGTAGATTTTGAATTCCTGCCAGAGTTAGTGAACGGAGTGTGTTCACGTTATCATACTTGTTTGCGGAAGTATTGTACGACTCGTGATGCACACACCATTGCATCATCAAATTTCTTCATGCTTGAGCCACGCGGCGATGCTGCTGTACTTATTATGAGGATATGAATAATTCGAGATTGAAAACTAACCGAAACATACATCCAACGTCCCCACTAGATGATCGTGGCATGTTTTCAGACAAGATATTGCCGAATAGTAGGACCTCAGTTGACTTTTTAACTTAACTCTGGTTGTATTGATAAGCGCGAAGCTAAGATAGTTGATATAGGAACTGAAACCTAGCACCTGTGATACGGTGGTAATGTGTGACAATGCACCCAGAGTCAGTACAGATCTAGGGGTCTGGCCAGGGCCTACACCGGGACTCCCGGGAGGGCTGCTGGCCAGATTCTAGCAGATGAATCACATGAGGAAGCATAGTTAATATGAAATGCAGGAATTTTCTGGGATTCCTTCGATTCGGTATTCATCATCCAATCCAGTTATTACGTACACCGAACACCGAAGATCTGGAACAGACATTTATATGTACCCGCCCAGGCCGGAGAACTTATTCCCGACAACAATATCAACAGATCTGCACGGACGCAATAGCATCCAACGGCAACCGCTGTTCCCGTGTATACGCGAATTTGAACTCGTATACGTGTATACATCGAAGTATACAGGTGGAACGTGCATTGCTGAGATGCCGACACGTACCGAATATATCTACGCCGTGCACGAACGCGGAACCAATGCACTCTAAGATCGAGCAGAAGCAGCCTGACGGATGAATACTGTAGCGAAATATATTCCGGCTATCTAAGCTTGGGGAAAGACAACTCCGCCCGGTAATCATGTATGTATCGCCGTCAAGGTCACGGAAGCCGCCCGCAATCAGAGTGACGTATGTGAAACTATACCGTATGGCAGCAGAATGTGTACTAGGATAGAAACGTGAGTCAGTACGAGTGACACACGTGCCAGTATACTGCGTGACAGAGGTGATGATATTCACGATCATGACCTGAGAAGTATGACACGAGTGACTGACATCAGAATCCAGAACATCATTATGGCACTATGTGACATCTGCACCTACAGCAGATTGGACTTTAGAGACATGGTTGGAAACCACCCACGCCTAAAGTGGAATGACATTTTCCAGGATTAAGGTTTGACATATAGCGGATTAAGTTTTGCCTAGGGTAGATTTATATTAACTCTTTCGATAACACTGACGCGGATGACACTGAACACTGACGCGAATGCCACTAACACGATCACATCACATTCGCGCCCAACACATGCCTCACCTATAGCACGTGCATGACCACATGCATGGCCATTCGCGGCAGTCACGACCATCCTATGATCGAATGATGGATTCGCGACTCCATCGTGGCACATTGGATTGTATATCAGATTGTCTCTTATCTATGACCAACATAAACCAAAAGTCTTGTGGGAATCTTTTTTCAGGAAATAAGCTGGTCGTGATGCAGTGAATATACCAAATGTTTATATTCACTAAAACATTTGTACGGTTAAGATGAATGATTCGCCGTCCACAACGTCTCACATGACCTCGCGACGTTTCGCGAAATCAAATTCGATCATCATAGGATGGTCGTGGTGTCATTCATTGTCACTGAAAAAAGCTAATATAGATTTACCCTAAACAAAACTTAATCCGCTAGATGTCAAAAACGCAATCCCTGGGTAAACCCGGAGCCCGCCTCGAGGGGTCAAACATAAAAGGAGGGAAACTAGGTGGCTACTATCCGGCAGTCCTTGTGACAGGACTGTAATTGCCGACAGTCCTTTCACAAGGACCGACTTTCCAGTATTTTTTTCCGATGCCTTAACGAGCTCCGATATGTTTGCCCCCCGGGCGGAAATTCCGTCAGGACTTGAAGTTCGGTAGGCTCCGTCCTACAATGTCAAGTGGCATGCCACAGTTGAGGTTTCCCATGGGGGTACGCGTTTTTTTCTCCATATTTTCTTGTCATTCGCCGGAATATTATTTATTCGACATTCATGCTACTTCAACCAATATTTGGAAGGCTGAGATGACCTCGGATCAGAATTTTGACAAGACACTGCAGAAAGAGCCGCTCGAGAGCTTGACAACACAGGTCTCCGATTTTTCATGGGACCTTTAAGGAATTAGGTAGCACAGCAAATAGCTTAGTCCTTGTGAAAGGACTGGGCTTTTTTCATCGAAAACTGCAGAAATGCAACCCAAATTAAAAAGTAACACTATACTCACTTGAGGCGTGTACCAATATATTTTAATATTGCGTTGACCCATAAATATGATGTGGAAACACACTTTGGGACCCATTGGCCACAAACGATGCCCAATATTGATTGTTGACTCTTAGTCCTTGTGAAAGGACTGTTAATTTGGATAGTAGCCATAGGAGAACCGCAGTTACTGCCACATCGTCCGCAGATATGTACGCTGTAAATATTCGGACGAGTAACCGGTGAGTCGACAGTCCGGCATATATGAGTACTGATGACATATCCCAACTGATTAGCAGTTGCAGTCCGATGACCAATCACATGAAGGAACCGAATATGAAGCGACAATCATGTGTAGATCGAATCCGAGAGAAGCCGAGGGAGTTCGCATCGACAGGTTACTTTGTAGAGAGCTGCGCAAGTTCTCTCGCGTTTAGTTTTGAATGAGTTAAAATTAACAGCCACTCTCTAGTTCATTAGTAAATGAAAACAGCCAAGCAAGTTTAAAAATCCGAGTTCATTGTACATTGCATATGGTGTTAGCGATAGTGTAACCTGCAGTGCACTGCGGTGCGAGTGCACCCGAACAACGTGTATTAGCGTGGTTTCGTGTTTACGCGGGCCTGTGCGTTGGCACCAACCTTTCTACAAAATGTACCTTCAAGATGCCCTTTCCGCTTGAATTGAAGCTTTAGGACAAAAACCAATGCTATCGACGACAACACGCCCAGTTCCTTTTTAGTACTCCAAACGCATCTGCAATCTACAACTTGTTCAACGCCAGGCGCACGCGCGCACCTCTGTTGGGGCATGTAGTTTTCAGTGACATTTCCGCACGAATTGACCAGTACGCAATTAATTATAATAACGGGAAACAACTAATTTTTGCACCAGCAAACGTCTACACTCACTTCCGTTAAGGCGCGTTCGTTCGACACTGTTCGATGATGAACGGCAATTTCACTGCGTCTCCGCCCGTGAATGGCGAAGAAAATACTGCGCAATCAACGATTTTTTAGCGAGAAATGTACTACAATCCGTACAATCGTTATGGAGTTCCTCCTCTCTAGGACAACGCGGTACCTTGGAGCGCCGCGGTCACTCAACACCTTGCTCAGCTCTCTACAAAGTAACCTGTCGATTCGAAAATGATACTCGTATCATGCTGGGAAAGCACGAAACCACCTCGCAAGAGGGAGTTTAAACCTCCAACATCACGCGAGGCGGTGTAGGATCGTCGGCGCAAGCAGGCGTACGCAATAGCTCGAGCCCTGCTGCACCGTATGCGTTCTGTGAGCTGAAGCTGGGTGAGCGCCTTAAGGAGGAGAACGCGCTAGCAGTGATGGACTTGGTAGCAGCTTTGACGGCGCAAACGGACGATTGCATCACGCAAGTGCAAGACATTGTGAGGCCTGCCGACCTCAGGGCGCAACGAGCGAAGACCCGCCTTAAATGCTGGGGGTGTGTTTTAGCAACTGAACCCTCCTGTCACCAGTTCCGACCGATAATCGATTCCCTTATTATGATAAACCGGATGATAAGGCATTGCCCGCTCACAACATTAAGCCAATAGTGGTGTCATGCTCATGGCGCCGGCATGTTCGCAATGCCCCGCCCCGCAACACAACGGCTTCCGAACCGGATTTCCGTTTGATTACAATACTATTTTACTATTCATGGGGAACATACCCCCCTCCCACTCGTATGGTGGTTTCTGGTCCCTCCTAGTTTCACCCCTCGCCCTGAGTGACGACCCGTGCCGTGCACGTGTGTCACAATCCGGCCCGAAACCTAAAGCCTGCTGATTATTCTTTTTATCCGACTTTAGACCGAGTACCGTTTCCACACCTGTGTTCTTACACTTTGTTGAATAACACATATATATATATATATATATATTCACGTATATGTGTTGTCACATCACTTTTTGCTGTTGATTATTGCATTAGTCCGCTGAGCTCGGTGATATGTTACCTATTAATATATATATATATATATATATATCGGCCCTGTATATCTAGCATGATATTGTGATAACGATAACAAAATTTCAATCTTGATTTCCATCAAAATTTCAACAATGCATATTACTTCTTAACTCGATAGTGTAGGGGAGATGGGAGAGCCCAACTACTGTCGTATCAACGAAATTGCTACTGTCACGACTACTGCTACTGTCACAACTACTGCTACTGTCACGCCTACTGCTACAGGTCACAACTACTGCTACTGTCACGCTCTTTGTCACAACTACGGCTACTGTCACAACTACACAACCACGCAACTCACGCTCGTAACTGTCACAACTGCTACGATGTCATGCACCTTTAAGGAAACTCGACAAGAAACAGCCTTGACGTTTCGAGGGTAGGGGGTACCAACTCGATGAGAAAAGCTGGCTGGATTTTTCGACTTTTGAGATGGCTTGAAATAAGGAAAATGGCCGCTAGCTGCCTAGTTGGAGAGGCATTTCTTAAAATAAGAAAAAATTGCTGGGAAAATTGGCAAATATGGTATACATTCCTATCGTTGCGGACGCTAGACTTCACTGCACCTAGAATGATGCCTTTAAGTTCTTGATAGTCTGTTTCAGATATAATATCGTCATCAAAATCTTGCTTTAATTATTTAAGCTGCGCACGGCTCTCAGGGTCCATTTTCTCGGAAAATGAACACCTTAAGAGAACGGGATGGCTAGGGAAGGAGTCCACGTGGATGGTTATGGAATTCGCTGGCTGGCTCACGAGATCACGGTCCACTATCCATAGCGTTCTCATAGGCCGATGGCGCGGCGGCGGGGACCCAACTCGATGAGAAAAGCTGGCTGACCTGGATTTTTTCTGTTTTCTTAAAGGTGGGTGATTACTGTATTGTCGCAACTACCGTAATTTGCGCAACAGTTATTGACCTCTTTAACTAGTGTGATACATACTCTCATACCAATAAATACTAACTACTATATTGTCATAACTACTGTGCCCCATATATGACCTACTGACAACACTGGTCTACGGCAATTTGTCTCCAATTTTAAGACTGTATTTGTAGTGTAATTGACTGACAAGCCGATATAATCGCACACCATATCTGAGGACTGTGAGCTTCTGTGATTGCCTCAAATCGCCTTCTTGCCGTTCAGATCAACGAGTTCACCAAGGTACGGTATCGGTTGCTGGCCTGGGCCTCGAGGTTATCGATCAATTCTGATATATTGCCAAGTACTATTGATCAAATCTAATTTTTCCGGTTGCTCTATCAATCAATTCTGATTTATTACCTATTCTAATCAATCAATTTTGATTTTTACCAAGGCCCTATCAATCAATTTTGATTAAGTCCACTATCAATCAATACTGATATTACTGTTAACGTGCCGATTATCAATAATATCAATACAAAACTACACAGGCAGACCAGGAGGCCACACTTTATCTATGGCACCCGACGACAAGCTAGAGTTTTCTCACATATCTAATTTATTGCAGTCCTAAGGGAGTGTTGGATTGTCCCCTCACTTAAATTCTTCCTCAAATCTGAGTGCATGAATGTGACAACAGAGAAAGCGCGCTCCACACCTGCAGTGGAGGCTGGAACACCCAAGAATTGTCTCGCCATCCTAGAAAGCGCGGGAAGCTCAGACTCCTTTTTCTTCGACCACTTAAGCACATCGTCATCTTTTTTCGCCTCAGGTAGCGCCATATATGCAAGCAACTCGTCTACAACCTCATCTGCACCTCCCGCCACACTTGCAGGAGGCGCAGGATGTTCATCCTCATCGTCAGAGTCACCGAAAAAAGATACCACCGGGGAGACCTTCTCCTTCCCTTTCGATCTCTTGGCACTAGGCTCATCCTCGGCATCCTTGGAGGGTGCAACCTTCCAGTCCTTCTCATAGATGTTCTTTACCCATGCCTCCACCTGCTTCATTGTGAGCTTGCCTACGTACAAGGCGAACACAATCCCACAAATACTAGTTCAAACTTTTGTTCAAAGAAGAGCAAATACGTTTACAATCCAGGGTACGGCCATTATATCTGCCCCGCTTGGCCGAAATACAAGTCTGCTATGTACGTAGCAAGTCATATTACGTATTCGCAAGATGCAGGAGGTCAGGCATACCTCTCATAAACCGCTCCATCGTACTTGAACTTGAAGTTCTTATGACGTGGGCGGGTCCAGGAACGTTGCCACCGCAAAGTCTTCCAACTTACAATCTTGCAAGTTGTTAAACCACCGCGTACAACACGCCTTGTACATGAGCTCTCTCGCCGCCTTGACATCTTCGTTTTGGATGAGCACTTGGCGGTTTTCGTATTTCAAGGGAGTGTCCTTGTGACAGTGATATGCCAAACGCCCTGCAACTGGCAAAAAAGGTTGGCCGTCACGGCTGTGGTCGATTGCAAATAGTCCACCGCAACCTTGGCATGCCAGCGAGAGGACGTGTACTGCCGCCAGGTTTAGGAGCAGCAGTGGCCGCCCTCGCAGGACTCTCCACGTCGTACATCTGGATCGCCGTCTGTGTCCACGACGCACGCACCACAACTGGCACACAACATAAACGTATGTCTACAAGGGATGCGTGGAGAATGATTGACACTTGCAACACACAAGCGAGGATGTCACGCAAAAAAGCAACGAAGTGCAGAGTGATTCATACCTGATTATGATAGTACCAGCACGTGGCACGCACAAGCATCCCCCCTCCCCCAACCAGAGCGAGTGTCGTTGTCTTGCGGCGGCTTAGACTCAGTTAGTTGATGGCGTTTCTGGCACGGCCTCTGATACGGCTATGCAGACAAGCGCCGTGAATATATTATCAATATACAAAATAAACACTGCAAAGTTGAACAGCAATGCAAGTGTACGGATGAGCGGGTTTGTGAGTGCAGTCTCTGTAAGAAGATCTGCTGAAGCACAACGCTTCCTCACTTTTGTACCTAACGTCTCCCATCATCTTAGATGGTACCGCCATTGGGTTGTGAACCCGAGACGTAGGTTGAACGACCAACATGGTAATAACGACTAGTTCGTTCATGCTGCGCATGCGAGTTCCGCGCATGCTGAAAGCCAAGATGGTTCTTGTTTGTTTTCAAGATGTATCTTTGCTTTGCCATCTTCGAGTTCGACATACGAACTCTCGATGACAGGGATGCCTGATGATATGACATTATCATCTGGCGACATGTACAGTCATCGTCGACCGTACTGACGACTGTCATAAATATATGACGCGACTCGACCTGTACAGTCATGGTCGACCATACTGTCGACTGTCATAAATATATGACGCGACTCGACCTGTCATAATAATATATGACGCGACCGACTGTCATAATGTATGACATGACATGGTATGATATGTCTGACAGGTATGACACGTATGACATGTATGACACATATGTCATCGGTCATGACCCTGACAGATCTCCCCTCTTAAAAGAGTTGTGACCTCACAACGGGCATACCTTTGTATATGTCTATGATGTCTTTGTTGTTGTTGCTTCTTGCTGGTACCAGTCTTCTTACACCGATTTGAGGCGTCCCTCATGGTGTTTTTAGGTTATTGGGGGGAACTGAGTCCACTTTAGTCCCTCACCTTAGGCATTTAGCCCTACAGTTCTTAGGATGTAGCCCACCTTTCCGGAAATCGTATCGTATTTCAGAGTGACGTTCCAAGGTTCAATGAAGAGCGTTTTCGTGATACAGATTGACGCTGGATTACTGATTGATCCACACGTTATCATGTATGTACTAGACGATTCAAAGCATCCGAAGTCTACGTTACGGATTATTTGCGCTAGCCGTCGTCGCTTTGCGCGATCGATGATCCCACGATTTAACAATTTATAATCGAACGATTCTCGGCCTGATATAGTGCACCCAACCCTTCCTCCCCTCCTGAAGCTACTATGGAGGTTCACAGCAGTGTCGACACTGGTACCGGTTCAGGATCGGATTCGGATCCGGTACGCACGGACCCCCACGGTCCCATCCCCGACGGTACGATTTTTTTGACGGTCTCATCGCGTACCGGAACTGACGGACCCAAATAATACGCGGTCTCACCACGTCCCAGTACCATCGATACTGAACTAGCTACGGTCTCGGACCCGACGGACCTAGAGATATCACGGTCTCATCGTGTCCCAGCACCGTCGATGCCAAAAAATATCGAGTCCGTCTCATCGTGTATCGGAACTGACGGGTCGACTCGTCAGTTCGGCCCGCTCCCACACTGAACGTTGTAATCGTGACAAGTGGACTCTTGAGACGAAATTTGGGCTCTCTCACTCTCAAAAAAGGTTTTTCAAGGACTGTAAGGGCTCCTCTCAGTGAGCGAATAACAGCCGTACTGTAGGTATCATATATAGTCACAAATATGGGTAAGAAAAAAACAGCAGGTGATATAACACTAGTATCGCTCGACCACTTTATTGTGCAGTGTGATGGAAAAGAACAAGTGGAGCTATATGATAGGGTTTGCTGATCGGGCCATAACATACGCGTCACTTATCCAATCGTCCCGTAATTTTATGTCACGTGTAGAGGAGTGGAATGCCGTCATTTCAAGCTATCGAACGTACAGTCAGTTTTCAGTACAATCGGAATTTTCGCCTGGATTAAAACGTATCGAAAAAGACTATGAGAACCGACGAGCCGGAATGAGGGTCAGAGCCGAGCTGGACCGAAACCGATGGCACCGCCCGCAGGGCGGTATCATGCCAAACCGGAACCGATGAGACCGCCCGAAGGGCGGTCTTGGGACCGACGGTACCGCCCGAAGGGCGGTATCGGAGTGAACCGGGCTCGATGGGACGATTCGGAGAGCGGTCTCATCCCCGACGGCACCGCACGCACTACGGTCTCAACGAGTCCGGATATGTCCCAGTGTAGACACTGGTTCACAGGTAGCGATGGGGAGCCCGATTTTTGGGGCTTGTTTTAATGCAAACGGAGAAGGCCCTGCTTACGAGATATCGGAGGGTCTTTATAAGTCCACTTTAAATCCTCACCCGTCTGCCAAACTCCTTTTATGGTCCAGTACGCACGCTTTGACGAACATCTGTCGCGATGAGTGAGAATGGATTCGCCACGTACTAATGTGAAATTCGTTTTAGTTATGTGTGTCAAGCATAACTCAGGATCACAACTCCGTCCACCTCAGTTATCCGGTAGCGCGGATTTACTGGCCACAGAATCCGATGACAAACCACGGTCTTGGCAAAGGTAGCATTTAGCAGTTTTTATTTATCCACAGATATGATATCTCGCATGTGTGCGTATCTGTGCAAGGGTATGATTTTGAACAAGGCTCACTACACCTTTAGCAAGGAAGGATCAATTCCCGCTTCAATGCAACATAATGATAAACATTAAGAGCAAGGTTATATAGATGATCGACATGTATTAGTATATATTACAAGAAGTAAGGGCATAAGGCTTAATATAATGTTTAGCCTTCATAGGCAGCTATAATGTCTGCTGCATTGGTCAGCTCTGTGGCTTTGACCCAGGTGTCATGCTCAGGACCGTAGCCTGCATATCGTACTAAATAGTATTTGACACCTCTAGTGAACTTATCCGAGAGTATATGTGATATCTCAAATAGTGGTTGCCCTTCTTCGGTGATCATCTGTGGCAGAGGCAAAGGTGCTTGGATCGAGTCGTTGTACAGCTCTAATCTGGAAACAGGCTGTACCGGATGAATACGGATATCAAGATCTCCGAAATCTAACTCGTATGCACGTCCATGGCTAAGCACTTTGGAAATGGTGAACGGCCCAATATATGGCTGCTTAAAGTGTCTGCCTGCCTCTGTCAAACCAGTCCATTGAATAAACTCGGTCCGTAAAAGAACTTTCTGCCCAACTGCAAACTGCTTAGGCATGTGAGTCTTATTGAATCTGGCTTGGCTAATTTCTGCTGCTCGGGAAATGTTGTCTACCGCGTTGGCATGAACAGCCGAGTACTGGTCAAAATGATCTCGAATAGCTCTTTGTATTGGAACAGGAGCTTCTGGCGGAATAGTGATAACCAGGTCATGAGGCGAAAGTGGTTGCGCCATCGAGTCGAGATAAAATGGTGAATAACCAGTTGATGCAGAAACGGTATTGTTAATTGCAAACTCCACCAGAGGCAACTTGTCCTCCCACGAATTGGCTGAAGTATCATTGCAACAACACCTGAGGATGAAAAAATACTACTTAATCAGTTTATAAACCAGAGGATGGTGAAATCAAATCATGAATCAACAATCTGAAATTTACCTGAGGATGTCCTCAATGAAGGCATGGCTCCTCTCATTGGCAGCATTCGACTGTGGATGGTGTGACGATGTCATGGACAATCTCGTACCAGTAGATTTCCACAGTGTCTGCCAGAATGTAGAGGTGAATCTGGGGTCTCGATCTGAGATGATGTTCCTCGGAAGACCATGGAGCTTGAAGATATGCTGCATATAGATAGAAGCAGTATGCTGAGCTGTCCAGGTCATGCTGAAGGGAATGAGATGACAACGATGAGAGAATTGGCACATCACCACAAATATACTGTCGTGCCCATTAGTGGTGATAGGCAGGTCAGTGATCCAATCAAGAGATACATCTAGCCATTTTGTCTTAGGCACAGAATATCGTATATGTGCCTGACCATAAGGCTTGTGTCGCCTCGTTTTCTGGCGCTGACAAACGGGGCACTCCCGAATGTACTTGATGGCTGCCGTTGTCATTCCTGGCCAATAATACCGGCTACGCAGAAGATGAAGCATGCGATTTTTGCCTACATGACCAGAAATAGTGGCTGAGTGGCACTCATGAAGAAGAATGTGGCGAAGTTGTGTGATCTCACCGTCATCTGTGGGGACTTTAGCTGTTGGTGGAATGTACAGCTGTCTGCCATATATGGTCTTACGATAGATCAACCCCTGAATGAGCTCGAAGCTGTAGCTGCTGACTGACTGTGACGAAGTCGATGATGTCAGCTTAGCCAAAATAGTCTGTGCAAATGTGTCACGATCATACTCGGATATAATGATGTCGTGTAGCTGATGAGCTGATGAAGAAGATATAAGAGCAATGAATGTAGGATCTGCAGATGGAATGACCTCGCTGATGTCCATATGATGAAGACAATCAGTAAGTTCAAAAAGTGCAGAGATACGCGTGAGTGCGTCTGCAACCTTATTCTTTTCGCCAGCAATGTGCTCTATACGGAAGTTGTATTCAGAGAGCTCATCCAACCACCGTGCCTGTTTGGGGCTCAGTGTGGATTTGGTCTGGAAATAAACCAGTGGCTGATGATCTGAGCGTACAATAGTCTCAGGAGCTCCCAACAAGATGTGGCGAAAGAATCGGAAGCCTTCCACAATGGCAAATAGCTCGATCTCAGGAATAGGCCAACGTCTCTGTGTATCGGATAGAGTGACGCTGTGATAACCACATGGCTTCATACCTTTTCCTTGATCCTGGAGTATTACTTGACCAACGTGTGTGCCTGATCCATCGACCTCCATAATAGATGGCAGTTTCTGATCTGGAAGCTGCAATACTGGAGCGTTACAGATGACACTTTTGAGGTTATCAAATGCCTGCTGCTGCTCAGTTTCCCAGACAAACTCTGCATTATCTTTAAGGAGACGATTGAGAGGTTCGGCAACTTTGGAGAACTTTGGTATGAATCTCCTAAATTGACCAACCATGCCCAAGAATGACCGAAGGGATGACTTGGCATCTTTAGCCATACGGCGTAGAGGCTGCTTTCCAACGGTGGGACCATAAGACACTGGAGGCTGAATTGCCATGACTGCTCTGATTCTGTCTTCGATGATGGATAGGCCTGCTTCAGAGATGTGATGTCCGATAAAGTCTATAGATCTGACGAACAACTCCACCTTGGAAGGCCTGATGTAGAACTGGTGATCTCTGCAACGCTGGAGGAACTGTCGAACATGCTTCACATGGCTGTCAAAATCTGGACTGTATACAATAGTGTCGTCCATGAATATGACAAGGAACTGGTCGATGAAGTCAAAGAATGCCCGATTTCCTACACGAAGTGCTGTTGCAGGAGCATTGGTCAATCCAAAAGGCATAACTGTCCATTCATAAGAACCGTATCTGGTGCGAATAGCAGTTTTATGAATGTCGTCTGGATGAATGGGGATTTGGTGGAAGAACTGGTTGAAATCAAATCTACTGAACCAGCGTGCTCCCTTCAGCTGCTCTAGTAGGGTGTCATGTGGTGGTAGTGGATACGTGTCCTTTATGGTGATGTTATTCAGGGCACGATAATCACAACACATCCTCCACTTTCCCCCTGGCTTAGGAGCGAAAATGATTGGGCATCCATATGGCGATGATGATGGACGAAGGATACCCAACTCGACATATTTTATGATTTGCCGTTTGAGCTCCTCCATCATGGGTGCTGGAATGGTGCGCACTGGCTGTGACGGAGGCTTATGCCCAGGTTCGATGTCGATTCTATGATATCCACCTTCAAACCGTTCTGGCCTATGACCAGCCGGAAGATCCTCCTGGAAAACGTCTGAAAAGTCTTCTCTCACTTGATCACGCGTTCTGCTGTGACCTCGGGGTCTTCCATTGTGGTGTCTGAGTCTGCTGCTGCAAAGACCAATTCACCATCGACCTCGGAGAGGAAAAAGAGATATGCTACGGCTTCTTCAGCCGAACCACTGGATCGAATGCGACGGAGATGTTTTCTCATAGTGGTGGCGCTGACCAATTCCATTTCAGGAAGGCCATCTGAGTCTGAGTCTGGAGTCTGCTCAACTCTGGACAATACTGTGCGAATACTGGAGCCTGATGAATGCTTCCTAGTGATCGTCAGATTTTTGGTCTGAAAGTCAATGTGTGGATTCCTCCTCTCCAACCAATCTTGACCCAGAATGACAGTGAATGGTTTCATGTCAATGATGTAGAAATCTTCTGTATCCTTATACTTGCCCAAAGAAAATGTAGCCTTGGGAAGATAGGATGTGCAAGGTAGTTGGCTTCCTCCAGCCAATCCCACTGAAAATGATGAAGAATCTGTGGGAGCTATACCAAGCTGAGCAGCGAACTGTCTGTCGATGAAAGATGATGTGGCTCCTGGATCTACCAAAATGTGAGTACTCTGTCCATAAACTTTCCCTTTATACAACAACAGCTTCTTCTGTGATTTCAGCTGTGCTGTTTGAGACTGCATCTGTGCGATGTGTTCTGTGGGATTGTCCATCTGCTGAAACTGCAATGTCAGACTGGATAGGACTTCTTCTGAGATACTCTCAATCCGGCCACTTGCTTCAGTGGCATCTTCAGGATGATCTACCCTCGGGGTGCTCTCATCACCGGTACCTGCGCAGTACCCTGAGAGTTTCCCTGAGGAGCTGGAGCTGATGGAACTGGATCTGAAGTTGCAACTGCTGCATTGATGCTATGCTGATTTTTCAGTTCCTTGACCAAGGTGTTGATCGTATTGATGAGTTTGCCAGACCCATCTTTAGCACCCTGATTCTTCTGTGGCTGTCTCTGATTCTGAAAAGGACTCTGAGCTGGTGGCTTACCCTTGATCTCCTTTCCATCATTGGTACTGGTGGCCCAACAATCCTTCTCTATGTGGCCAGGACGACCACAACGATGGCAAGTCTTATCTTTCTGTGATTGTCCTTTTCCTTTTCCTTTGCCCTTGCCTTTACCACCTTTTCCTTTGTTCTGATTCTGATTGGACTTCTGGCTGCCATTCTGATTCCAATTCCGATTTTTGTTGGATCTGTCATATGGCTTATGGCCACGTCCTCTGTCCTTATCCTTTTTGGCTGGACCTCCAGATGACTGTTCCTTCTGCCCTCGATAATGAAGAGTCTCTGACTGCTTCGAATGAATGACATAGTTCAAGTCGAGCAGTATCTGTGTGGTTAGTGACCACGACATATTATTCCTTTCTGTCTCTGTCAGGAATCGTAAATGGAACTGTTTGCGAAGATCTGGATCTATGTTGTTGACAAATCTGTCCTTTATCAACACATCTTCCAGTTCAACTGCTGCCAATGCAGCCAGTGAAGTGAATGTGCGTAGATAATCTGAGAAAGTCTGGTTTCCTTGCATCAGTGACATTATATGTTTTTTAGCCACTGATCTTTTATGGGGGTTACCAAACTGTCTGAGGAAAATCCCTCTGATCCCTGCATATGTGGCATCTGGTTGATTTGCCACGACCTGGAAATAGTGTCGGTCATTATTCTGTATGAGGGTCAGGAAAACTGTGATCAGGTCTTTGTCTGGAACTCCTGGATACGTGAATTGGAAGTATCTATCCACGGTTTCCAACCAAACCTCTGCGTCCAATCCTGATTTGTATTCCTTTGGTGGTGTCATTTTCATCTTGGGAACCAAACTGGGTGGTGCTGATGCTGGTGCTGGATCTGCATCTGGATCTGTGAAGATCATTGGAGGATTGTCTGCAGTATATTCATCATCTGGTTCCTGAGGCTCGTTTTCAGGATCCCGATATCTGCTCATATCAGGCTTCATGCGGCTGATATTGTCGAAGAACCCTATCTTGTCGAATCTGGTCTGGGTATTATCATAACCAGCGTGCCATTTTGGGATCTTGAAACGACTGTATGCATCATATGAGCCTAAGATGTCAAAGAACCATGTAGACGGATCTGCATTGATGGGTGGAATATCTGGATCTTCTGCTTCTGCCATCTAAGAAAAACAAAACACAACACCAAAATCTCTTCAGCTAACTGAGTGTGTGTTGATATATATATACCTATGTTATATATGGTATATCTGTATATTATGATGAGGTTATACATATACATATATCCACCTTCTTCCCCCCTCAAGGAAGTGTGTGATACAGTGGCAGTTGTCAATTGCCAATACCTCATTCAGCATGCATTCCTATAGGAACCAGCTGTTACAGTTTTAGGGTTGCAGCCCTACAGTCCTTGGGTTGTAGCCCTGCAGTTTTTGGGTTGTTGCCCACAGTATTATCATGTCTGTGATGATTTAGCATGATATAATAATGCCAAAAAACGAAGTTTTTCGAAATAAAACTGGCATTTTAGGGCATATGTGGTTACAGTGGCCCTGTTACTCAATATGGTGTTTAGGGTGTTACTTGATATCAGTAACCCTAATACAGGTAAAAAATAAGCAGTATGATGTTTTTGCAAAGATTTTTAAGCAAAACTGCATTTAATACCTACATAAATGTAAGGTGGTTTTCAGGAGGTACGTTACACCCCTGTTACACACATTTAATTTTAGGGTTGTTACAGGGCGTTACACATGCTGCATAAATCAGGGATTGTTATTTGATATATGAACATTCATTTCAGCAAAAAAAATCAATCCGAAATTTTCAAAATGTGTTTTACGTACAGCATTTTGAGCGATTTATCGTTACAGCAATAGCGTTACCCCTATATATTCAACACCTAATATTTAGGGTGTCACACAGATATGACATGTGTCATTATGATTTCCTGATACCTTAATAGGTATAAAATCATAATTTTAAATAAAATGGGCACACATTTTTCATTTTGAAATTAAACGTGGAGCATTTTTACCCATTTTACAGCTTTTTCAACTATCTGAAATATTGCTTTAGTGACATATCTCAGTGTATATGTGGAATGTAAGTACAGAATCACTGTGAGGAACTTCACTTTTGCATATGACAAATTTCATAGCAAATAAGTGAGTTGTGCTGTATATCAACATTTATGGTTGACAGCATTCTGGGTTTTACTGATTTAAACCCATGCACAACAAATGTACTTTTCTGATTATGTATAGATTAATCAATTTAAGTGGATACACCCACTTTAGTGATATTTCTCAACCTATGATTTGTTTTGAGCATAGGTCTGTGCTCTTAAGATTTATCAAAGTGATATATCTCATTTAGAACAAATCTGGACTTTGCTGGATACAATCACAACAACTTGACACAGCACATTTATATGTGTGTGATTGTCCTTAACACTATTGTCAGATATCATGTAAATACTGATCTGTGTGTTGCATGCAATTGATCTGATCAAGTTTGATTCAACTGTCAATATGCAACGTAGTTGTTGTAGTTGCTCCAGCGATAGTAAAGGTATGGACAGTGTTCAGCAGTTACCACTAGCTGCATTATGAACACTGTATAATGCCTTCGGGTCTGGAGATATTCTCCATCCAGCCCTACAGCATGTTATCTTATCCTGTTCCCTTATGTATCGCCATCATTGACACTTTCCACGCACATGTGTTTGGAAGTGGTATCTATATTACCATATACAATATAGTTGATCTATTCACTCTGAGTCAGTGAATTTTAACATGTATAATGAATGCTAGTGTATGTGCAGTGTGTAGTACTGCTGATTAGTACTTATGTCAATGTGTGTGTGTGTTTACTTGTACACACTCTGCAGAATATGTTCTGGATATCACAATATCCTAGACAATTTATCATGCAAGACAGTCAGCATACCATGTACTGATTACATCTAACATGATATATATCAAGTTTAGGGATCATTGTAATTCCATGCCAATCTCATTACAAAATGAGTTGCTGATAGATTTTACATGAAGCTCAGGTGAGCATTCCATCCAGTGATCCACCATAGAATGTACATGTGATCTGGAGAGCATCTCGGCTCCACCAGGCATGACAAACTAATTATGGTGTTAAGATCACTTTCAGGCACCCTTTGCTACATGGATTCGAATATAGACTAGCATTCACTGCAATATGCTTATGCTCTATGTACTACAGCTGTTATCGTGATCAAGCTGTACAGTATAATAAAGCATGTACAATTCACAATCAATGCAATCATTCAGCATAAGATATGTGCATAGTATAAAAGTGTATGCACTGCATGTTGATGATTGCTGTAAGTGAAATAAGTGCATGTGTGTGTGTGCTGATTCGCACACACATGTTGTGAACAGATCATTGTGATGCTAAATAGAATGATGCTGATGATTAAAGTATTTGTGCAGCCATCAGAACACTTTGGAATTTGCTGCAGTATGATAATGATACTTTTACAGCAACATAGTGGTAATGTATCCAAGCATAACGATCATGTATACAGTCATTCTGCATATGATTTCGACGGGCTTATACATATGTGCTTCTCACTGCATGTAAAACACATCAAAATTGTGCACGCTAAAATCGGGCGTTCTTCGCATGTGACGAAATCATGAAGAACGTATATCGTGCTGACAGGCCATAAATCATTGTACGCGCTGACATTGTAAACAGTGCGAAGGAATTGCATTGCAAAAATCACTGATGTGCGTCGCATACGAATGCGAGCGCTGACATGTATACGAATCAAAATTCTGCCGATGACAACTATGTAATATATCATTCTGGACAATTTTTGAAAGTGATTCATACAAGCGCGCGCATGCTGCGATTGACTTCTGTAGAAATATGCGACCATCGCGCATGCTGCATCTGTAAATTAGTGACCATCGCGCATGCTGCATGTATGAAGCAATTTAGTGTTATCATGAAAATCGTGATACTGCGCTGATGATTTTCCACGCGAAAGCGATTTCGCCGATGATTTGTCGCATCTGCGAACATGCATACATTTGCGAACCATTTATGCGAATACGTTTCATTGCTGCGTCGATGTATGCCCTGCGCACACCTTATCGCGTATGTGTGCGATCAGCTGTTTCCGCGTGTATGCTGCGAGAAATCTCCTCGCGCTATCTCTGCGCTGTCAATATGCGATTGTATATTATTCGCCCTGCAGATATTCAATATTATGCGAGCGTTGTCGATATGCGCCCACCTGCAAACCTGCGAACAATATCAAATATACTACGTCTATCGCTGCACCCACTTGAGTTCTCGAGTATCGTGCCTTGACGACTTTTAGAATACCATCTGATACGGCTATGCAGACAAGCGCCGTGAATATATTATCAATATACAAAATAAACACTGCAAAGTTGAACAGCAATGCAAGTGTACGGATGAGCGGGTTTGTGAGTGCAGTCTCTGTAAGAAGATCTGCTGAAGCACAACGCTTCCTCACTTTTGTACCTAACGTCTCCCATCATCTTAGATGGTACCGCCATTGGGTTGTGAACCCGAGACGTAGGTTGAACGACCCGCATGGTAATAACGACTAGTTCGTTCATGCTGCGCATGCGAGTTCCGCGCATGCTGAAAGCCAAGATGGTTCTTGTTTGTTTTCAAGATGTATCTTTGCTTTGCCATCTTCGAGTTCGACATACGAACTCTCGATGACAGGGATGCCTGATGATATGACATTATCATCTGGCGACATGTACAGTCATCGTCGACCGTACTGACGACTGTCATAATAAATATATGACGCGACTCGACCTGTACAATCATGGTCGACCATACTGTCGACTGTCATAAATATATATGACGCGACCGACTGTCATAATAATATATGACGCGACCGACTGTCATAATGTATGACATGACATGATATGACATGTCTGACAGGTATGACACGTATGACACATATGTCATCGGTCATGACCCTGACAGCCTCAGCAGCTTGGAGCCAATCACGGAATGATTGAAGTGGGTGGTCATTCCCCGTAATTTGGTGAACCCTTTTTTCACAACAACTTGTTCCAAGTACGCCAGGACTATGTGGGCTATGGTGTGGTCCGAGCATTCGTGGCCGTCGAAGAACTTCCAACCAGCTACGATATTGTTGGCGTTGTCAGAGCATGAAGCATGAATACACTCGTTGATTGTGACCATCGACGAAATCGTGACCGGACTTGGAAGAATGTGCTCTGGACATACAGCAAGTACTTCGTGGTGGGCGGTAAAGCCGGGGGGACACTTGCCAAATTCAGATGGGTACCACAAAACGAGGCCAATACATGCGAGACCAACAAGAATGCGATCCAAGGTCACGTGTACACAGGCTTTGGTTGGCATGGAAAGACTGACCTCGTCTTCGTCAGTGGGACCACTGGCAAGAAACGCCCTGCTGAATATGGCCGGGGCAAAGGTGTCAATGCCAAAGAGTACATGGCGGTGTTGCAGGAAACGGCTCATCCCAGGGGCGAAGAAGATATTCGCAGCTCGTGAACCGAACTCGTGGGTGTTCATGCAAGATGGTGCCAAGCCCCACACCGCCAAGGTCACTCAGAAATGGTTGGTTGATAACGTGCCATCCTACATCACCGCGTGGCCCCCAAACTCGCCTGATTTGAACCCCATAGAGAACCTCTGGGCGGTCATGGCAGGCAGCCTCGCTGGGACTCGCTTCAAGAACATCGACGAATTGAAGGAAGGGATTGAAAAGGCGTGGGATGACATCCCAATCGGCACCATGAGGAAGCTTGTGGGAGGCATGCGCCGCAGGATGAGAAAAGTTATCCAGGAAGATGGTAGAAGGATCTCGGCATAACTTCATGGAGAGACAGACTTTCGCCCCCCCCATAACTGGGGGTGACTGTCTCTTCCAGTGTCACACCTCGCCCTGTGGTGTCACTTGCATCTTGCCAGCCGACCGATAATAAAACACCCAAGTTATTTTATTATCTCATCTTAGACTGCGAAACCACCCGAGCATCTCGTCCCAGCTTCACAGAGTTTGTGGAGACTGTAAAAACACGCATATAACCCACCGTTGTCCGTTATATCCACCGTTTATTTCACCGTCTCTGTCAGGTTATGGGCCTCACCACTGGCGAGTTTGCTCACGCTTTCGGATTCTTTGATCCCGTACCTTGTGCGGTAACTATCCCGCTTTTCACCAAATTCGGCTGAGCACCTTCGTCCTCTTTGCCGCCATCTTCACCCCGCGTCCCCCTTGGCACCGGGAAATTATTCGAGCACCTTGTCCTCGACCACATCAACCTTCATTCTCGACTACGTCGTCCCCATCTATTTCACTTTACGCTCTGGCCAGCAGCACCTCAACAGCAGCAAAATTGGCTTATCGCACGACATTTTTGACGTCACCACCGTCTTCCCCGCGGGAATCTACCCCAGATTGACTTTTCCATCGTTCGATTTGGTTATTTTTAGCGAAAGTTACGTTTTCGCTTGGGAACCCTAAGTGTTGGGCTCCAGATTTTACAGCTTACAGCGGCCATGGCTTCGTGTCGTCAGCGTGCCCGCATTTCTGCAGTTACCTCCGCGCTGCACGTGATTCGACGACGAGAGCTTACCCATGGCTACGATCTGGTGGTGTCTGGTGGTGCTCATGCACCAGACACCAAAATCGAGTCCATCAACCACATCGTCAACATGAGCTTTGACCACTGCGAGCTCACCCCGCAGCATCCTCCACTCTTCCCTCCACCCTGCGTGCCCCTTGGCCATTGCCTGGTGGTGTTTGCAGGTGTTGCATCCCTCATCCCACCACTTTTCCTCTCTGTTTTCGCACTTGTGTGCGGCAGAGTGGAGCCACACCGCATTTTCCACCTTCGCCCCCCTCGGGTTGTCCAGGTACCCGCACTCGCTATGTTGGTACAGTAATCACTCAGTAATAAGAAAACCCGCCAATAAGAAAGTAGCCAGCTTTTTTGATTTATTCACAATATTTAACACATAACACTCCATATTTAAGATCTCTATATAAATAAGAAAGTTGCTAGGCTGACCTAAAATTCCTGTTTTCTTAAAATCGAGTGTCTACTGTACCACACATCGTCGCACCGCATCGCGTGGGCGTTGGATGACGACGTCCTGGCGGCGCTCGACTTCGTCCACCATCGAGACCTACGCCGCCGTCCACCCTCGATTACTTGGGCTAGATTCGCTGGCTGGCCTGTGGGAGTAGTCATCCCCACAGCACATGCATGGGCATAAGCCCCTAGAGCACGCATCTAGAGACCAGCGCGGCGGAGCCACTCTAGCTGGGTTGAAAAAGACCTCTTAGGGTCTCAAAAGATGCTTGTTTCTTAGGGTTTTGCCTCTGTGGCCAACCGTAGGATGCTAGCCCCGGCCTTGGCTAGCTTGCATCGTGACACCTCACGCCTTCGGGGTGAGGTGGTGTCATGGAGAGACAGACTTTCGCCCCCCCCATAACTGGGGGTGACTGTCTCTTCCTGTGTCACACCTCGCCCTGTGGTGTCACTTGCATCTTGCCAGCCGACCGATAATAAAACACCCAAGTTATTTTATTATCTCATCTTAGACTGCGAAACCACCCGAGCATCTCGTCCCAGCTTCACAGAGTTTGTGGAGACTGTAAAAACACGCATATAACCCACCGTTGTCCGTTATATCCACCGTTTATTTCACCGTCTCTGTCATAACTACCGACGAAGAAGTGCAAAATGTGGCAATTTTAGCCTAGTGGTGCAGTAGTGTAGAAACCTTGCAGCACCCGTAGTCAAATCGTTCCCCAATGCGATTAAGCATTGCCATGTTGTCAAATAAGTATATCGACACAATTTTAATGCAGTGTAGCCATGTTTCGATTGAAATAATGCCCTTGAACTTGCCGACGCACACACAAAATAAGCAAAAATTGCACGAAATCCCAACTTTGCAGCCCAATATCAAGAGTTACGGTGCCCATGTGATGAAACGGACAACGAAAATGGATTCCTCGACGTTGAAATGCCCCTATATCAACCGACGTGGTCATTATATGCCCCAATGCTATCCTCAAATGTCTTATTTCCTTCGAAACCCTACTCCGCAGACCAGGATCCCTTAGTAATGCTCATAAATTAAGGGGCAACGAAAAGCGGGCGTGGTGTCGCCAAGACCGCCCAAACCTGTCGCTCGCGCATGCGCGCATGTCACCTCGGTTCCATAGAAGGTGTGGCAGTGCGCGAGGCAGCTCGGCTGCTCCCATAAGATGGTGAGTAGACCGGTTTCAATAAACTGAGACATTCACTGGGTAGGGATTCTCAAGGGCTCAAGGTCTCAAGCAGCTCAAGTAGTCAAGTAGACTAGTGACACAATAGCGGTGTCACCTGCGACCAGACCGGCCCAGTGACCAGTTCCGGCTAAGCTCGCTAGGAGACAAACTGATAATCATATAACTTGTGTCTGGCCGAAGCTTTATGCTCTCGGAAACCCAGACAGTGAAACGATGACTGTACTACTGTACTGTACTACTGTACAGTACAGTGCTAGGATGTCACGGACACGAGACGGAAGCAGGGTCAGGCTAGGGGCTAGTCAGAGCCCATAATAACTAAGCCTAAACCCGAAGTCCAGCACACCACCCGTGGGTGTGACTACTTAGCAAGGCAGGTACAGGGTATACAGCCACGTGATAATAAACAAACACCTACGTGCAACTCGGTGGAAACCGATCACTTCTAGCTAGGTGCCGGGGTCTTGACCCGGTCATCCCACTACTGGGCTAAAGCTAATCAAGCTGCCAGGATGATTGACAAGAAACTCAGCCACTTTGAAGCTGGTCAGCAGAGCTGAGTTCAGCGGTTGGGATGTAAACACAGAGTAACCCCGAAGTGAATTGCAGAGTGTCTTTTCGAAATTGAGCACCACCAGGCCCAAGTGGGCAAGGCGGTTCCACAGCAGAAAGCAAACTGACCGAGGAACTCAGACAAGTAGATCCCCATGGTGGTTCGAACCCTGAAGAAAGAGATAAAAGAACTCGATCGTCAGGCGGCCAATCACGGATGTCCAGAGAGCCAAGTGGCGGATCCGAAGCAAAAAGATCTCCAGTAGACCGATGGACGGTGACTCCGGGCTCAACCAGGCCCCTGTCACCACCGCCCACGGCAACCAGAGATGCCGTAGCACTGGCCAGTAGAGAACAACAGAGCATCGAGGACATTAACGCACACCGGAGAAAACTCGGCGGCGCCCGTGGACGGTACATCGGAGCCGCTAGTGGCGATGCCCCCCTGTCAGAGTCATGCTCAAGAGTGCCGAAGGAGTCAAAAGCCGCTTGCTGCCCGCCGTCAGAGTCATTGTCAGAGCCTTGGTCGTTGTCAGAGACTTCAGAGCCAACGTCAGAAGCCTCAATCCTCATGCCAGCAAACAGCGGAGCCGGTGCAGAGTCGCCAAGCCGGAGCGATGGGACAGAACCCGAGGCAAGCCGAGAGAGTCAGGGACAGCCACTGGTGGGTCATGAGCCGTAGGCACACCACCAGCCACGAGTGCAGAGGGATCCCGAACCGCAGGCGGTGGCGGAATCGAGCCCCGTGCACCCGAGTGGAATGTGGCTAGAGGAAAGTGAGCCACGCCGTCATCGTCAGCTGCCGCATCCTGAGCGGAAGCCGCCGCATCCTGAAAGTGCCGCAGAGACGTGGGCTCAGCCGTCACAAAAGAATGTGCCGACAGCTCGCACACCTCTGGGCGACCCTCCATCGCGCAGAGCGACTCGAAGGCATGTTCATCCCCAGCGTCATAGAACCGCTGGAAACGAACAGCCAAGCAGTCAGTCTCGTAGTCTTCAACCGCACTACAATAGTGGGCAGAGTGAAGACCGCCGTTGGGGCATTCAGCATGCCAGTGCTTCAAACCACTTTGTGCACACACCGCATTCTGGCAGTGGGGCACGAAGGCACCACTCTTCTTGTCAAATGAGACAGGAGGAGCGGTGCCAAGTGGCTTAACACCAGCACGATGATGCTTAGCAGCAGAGCGGGTAAGGTGCTTGCCCGCAGGCGGAGGCCCTTCCCGCTTCTGCCGCTTCAGGTCACGAATGTCCTGTTGCATGCGCTCCAGCTGCTTCTGCAGACTGGACAACGCCGCAGCCAGGTCAGACGCGCCATCGCCGAATGACAGGGCAGAGACAGGGGCGTCAGAGACTTTCAGGCCGTGGCGGAACTGCTCCCGCACACGAGCCTGAATAGTCAGGAGAGACACGCCCTGCCGCTGGTCAGCCCGAGCCAGAGAGTTAGCCAAATCACGGTATAGCCACGAATCGCCGAGAGCCTTCAGAAACTGCCGCTTCACCGCGTCCTCTGGCAAGTTGTGGGAACGCCGAACGTCCCTCAACAGGCCATTGAACTCGCGGATGCCACGGTCAGGATCTTTGCTGCTGGGGATGCGGACCGCCAGCAGCAACTCAAAAGAGTCAAAGGGTTCCGAACGTTCCTGGAGCATGCGCACCACCTCAAGGGCAGCGCGCTTGCCATCTCCAGGAACGTCGGACCCAGAGGCCTCAAGCCAGTCACGGGCAGGTGAGCCAGGGCGAGCCAGAAATGTCAGAGCCGAGAGCAACAACTCATTTGCCTCATGCCTAGCCTCAACTGCCATGTCAGTCAAGTCAAACAGGGGAGCAAACGCCGATGACTGGAGCACAAACTGCGTGCGGAGCTCATGCATCAATTGTGAAAAAATGTCCACAGCGTCTGCCTCTGTTCCCGCAAAGCGCTCCGATTTGTCCCCAAGAATTTTAGTGGCAACGGTTTTGGCAACCTTCCTGTCGAAATTGTCACGAGCCAACTGTTTACACTTGTCCAAAACTTCCCTCGCAGCTGCTGTGGTCGGAGCTGGCAGCTGCGGCGTGTGTGGCGTTGCAGCGTGCTGCGCACCAACGTCATCAAAGATCGTCTCTAATCTACGGACGCGAGACCGCGTCACTCTATTCGTTGTGGTAACCATGATGGAGAGACAGGGGAGAAGGCTGAGCCAAACAGGGAGATGGTGTAAGAACGCTTACAGCGGCCAGATAGTTTGTAGAAGTCTCAGACGTACAGATCAAAATTCACAGGTCGTGAGCGGAACCATGAGAGCGGCCAAAATTAGTTACGTGTGGAACGACCTCGCCGGAGCCAGCGGCGCACGAAACAGATTAACTCTCGCTGCGACGATGCTTCCGTAAAATAAAAATAACCCGTCACCAACTGATCTCCTGTGCAGCGAAGGCGAGCACAATGCGTGCCGCCATCACTGCCAAGTCAAAAGGCCATACCGTAAGAGTAATTCACCACCGCCCAAGTGGGCGCTCAACCCCTCCTACGTCCTACTTAGCCGAACATGGCAACAGCAAGGCGCTGTGCCATCATCAGAATCACCGGAAAGCCGGTGCGGCCTATAACCTGCGAGGAAGACAGATACGCTGTCCGGCTAAGCTCGCTAGGAGACAAACTGATAATCATATAACTTGTGTCTGGCCGAAGCTTTATGCTCTCGGAAACCCAGACAGTGAAACGATGACTGTACTACTGTACTGTACTACTGTACAGTACAGTGCTAGGATGTCACGGACACGAGACGGAAGCAGGGTCAGGCTAGGGGCTAGTCAGAGCCCATAATAACTAAGCCTAAACCCGAAGTCC
>LGRX02023018.1:0-12361 GCA_001247695.2 Cymbomonas tetramitiformis | reverse complement strand
GGCGCTATTGTCACGCCGAGTGACAAGTGGCTCAGTCCGCAGAAGGCGCCATTGTCACGCCGAGTGACAAGTGGCTCAGTCCGCAGAAGGCGCTATTGTCACGCCGAATGAAACCGGTGGGGAAAGTAGGGCGTCGCGGGCGCACAGCTCAACCCACGCTGCTGAAGCTTGGACCACGACCAGGTCTCCATACCTGCACATAGACCCCCCTTGAGTTACAGGCTTCCACGCCAGTGCGCCTCGCAGCTCGAGCGTCCGCAGACATACCTAAGCCGTACTCCAAACAGCCTCGGCTTGAATTCGAGTGAGTATAACTCGCCTCACAAGGTCGATCTCAAGTGGAAGAGAGCGCCCCAACATGTCCAAAGGCACGCGTGGCACCCCCTTCAGTTCCAACGTGACGGCTTCCTTGCGGTGACAACCGCGCAAACAACGCCCGGGTTCAAACAGCGATAGAAATACCGGTCCACGATGAGCCCCGAGAGGCGATCGCCCTCGCTGTTCACGAGGCGATATGCGGTGGTGTCTTCGCGCGGCAGGTCGAGTGCGCCACGTAGTTCCGCAGCCGCCTTGATGCGCTCTTGCACCAGGCCAGGCAGGTCAAGGGCCAGGCTCGGTTCACCCCGCGATAATCTGCCACCAATCTCCTCCGCGCGCTGCATGATTCTGACGCGATACATGGACGTGGCGTTGTACACCCCCCACCCTAGCACGTTCTTCGCACCGTCCGTCACCAAAACAGATTCTCCGAGCTCCGGCTCGTGGCCCTCGATGCTCGCTACCGCGCCGCCGTATACGAGCGGCTGCCCGTCCCGAAAAATAGGCGCCTTGCCGCGCTTAAGCACAATGAGCGCGGGACCTTGTCCACTTGAGGTCTGCAAAGCGGCGGATACCCGTCGCAACTCTGAGTCGACTTGGGCGGTAGAACTGTCGATCTGGCGCGGCGTGTCGTTGCTTCGCTTTTCACGAGGCGTGAAATCCCTACCACCGTTTCGTCCTCCACGCGTCCCTCGCGACGCCTTGCCGTTTTCGTTCACCGCGCCTGAGGCCGACCCTCAAAGGATTCAGAGTACGACACATGGGAGTCACGTTGAATGATTTGGCACGATCGTTTATCACAGTGTCTATACAAGATTTCGTGTGCGCGTCACAACACTGCTTAAATTTCGTATATGCTGCAGACTGGAATTGCGCAGCATGTGACGTTCTTAGAACGGCCAGAGCCCGTAGTTCGCACTGACGCCCAAGCAAGTACTATAGTATGTGGGGACAAGCTTCCCAAGGTCTGCTAGCCATAAAGGTTACAAGTTTCCCAGGGTGTGCTCGCCGCCATATGGCGGTCAAATGTCCCTGAGGCTACTAGCAGTGCGAACGCGCCCCACGGAAGTATCGGGGCATGTTTTCCCGGGGCTTCTAGCTGCGCGCTCATACCCCGAGCCGCCTGATTTGAGATTGTCAGCTGCGTTTTGAAGTGCACGTTGCGTCTGCGAGGTCTGTGGAGTCGGAACATACCCAAGCCCCATACAACATACACAACATTTTAGGGGGCGTCTCTTGCGGGGCTGCGTGCGTGCGTGCGTGAGGATACTTCTCAATCACTGGCCAGCAATTTAATAGGGAAGCCACACTGTAGAAATTTTTGGGCTGAACAAACAGAGAATTCAAGCTAGCGAATGCCCGCAAAATGCTACTTTGAAGAAAAAACAGATCGCGGATTATGTGACGGCTGAGGACTGAGGTGTTTAAGACGGCCAAGACAAATATAACATATCCGAAAAGGGAACTAGTAATTTCAGGACATAAATGCATCCGTCGTTGAACCGGAGGTACCTGGATAATTCTGGCCATATTAAACGCCTGTGATCTTGGGAGAAAGCTGGCTGAACTTTACTGGTTACCAGTCCTGCCTGAACATGCGTTGATTGGGTCCCTCGATCAGATGGGTGCAAACCAACAACAACTATGAAAGACCGTTGACACGAGTGTGCTGCACACCTTAAAAACTTTGCCAACTGAGGAAATCGTTCCTCGGCAGACTTGCATTTTCAGGAGAGTTGCAGCGAAAGGGCGAGAGCAAAGGGCGAGAAAGTAACAATCACGCAGATAGACACACTGCTAGCTGCGGGAATAACCAGAAACCCAGCGATATTTACGGGCTAAAGATTTCGTTAGTGTTTTGCATGCAGCAAAATATCTTATGCCTTATCCCACAATATATCAAAATAATTGTAACGAAAAAGGTATATGCGACTGCCAGGAACGCGAAGAGCATCGGTTCGCAGCATCTGCGAGCTGATAAAATTGATATCTGAAATTCTGAATCTCATCTCTTCTCATAAATCTTATTCTACTTTGGAAACCATGGTCATCACTGCATTCACGGACACGATGGGCAGAATGTTCGATCCCACCCTCCTGTGCAGTTTTTTGATCGTGTGACACCCAAAACCATGCCTCAAAACCGTGGTTTCGCGAAACCATGGTTCCGCGAAACCATCGCATGGTTTCTTTCGGTTTTCGTGGTTTTCTGTTCAGCTGCGAACCAGCGATGGGCATTCGATATTCATACACACGAAATATTCGATGGAAGAAACAAGCTCGGATGATCAGAGAAAACATTTGATATTTGCATATAATTCAGAAAACTTGCAATAGTTATACGAGAGGGTCTTCGTCCACTCGATACCTCCTATTCTTATCTGGGTCAGACTGCCTGACCATATGCGTTGTCACTAGACTGCACGCTTGTCGCCGAATAGCAAACGAGGCCTTTTCACCAATCCAGCCCTTTTCGCCCTGCCAGCATCTTTCAAAACGGACGGGATTTTTGTGGGTACCTTACAATATCAAGCGAAGAGATGACGGGGGCTTGGATCAAATGCCTGGGAATCGCCTGCACTTTCGTGGGCAGCATATACATCTATGGCAGGCCTAGTCCATTCAAGGCACGGGATGATCCGGAAATGATCCGGTATTACAGACCATGCACTTTTGCCTGATAAACGTTGAATGACACGTTGTGAACGTTTGTTTCCGGGCACTGTTACTTTCATAGGTGTGTTGGTAAATCTTTGTTCTTCGGATTTCCCATCAGGCGAAGATTCGTGTCTGTTTTTCTTACTTGTCTAGTGGCTTGGATTCCTCTGGCTCTCGATTTACACCAAAAGGTTAGTTTATCACGCCTCACAATTGCAGTTGACTGCAGTTTTCTTGAAAGTGTGTTCTCGCTGTCGACTGTTCATCACTTGCTCAACAAGTCCTGAACCTTTGTGGCATGCTTGTTTGCAGGAAAATCAAACGCCGCGTCTGTTAGAAGAAGCTCTTGGATTGAAATTTGATGGCCTGGTCCTCTCTCCTCTTGCACGCTTCTCCCCAGATCTGCTTCCCCTCGTTTGTTTGTTCTCGTCTTCAAAACCAACAAAAACGTTCTGCGTCTGAAAACGTTGTTTTCCGCGTTCCGGCGTGCAACGACTCTCCCTGTTGTGTTTCTTGCACGAGCCGCACCGATATCGCGCAGGTCTTCCTCGCCTCACACAGGGCTCTTGCGCAAGCGCTCCTCCAGGTCGCCGCTTGCACTTTACCGCTGATTCTGACCGCGATCCTCTTCTTCGGCCCGTTGATCCATAAACTGGTGGACGGCACGTCCCCCCTCGCCGCACCATTTTCAAGCTTGCTTGTGGCATGTCTGCTCGACGGAGAGGGCTCGCAAAAGGTTTCGGGGGACAATCAGGGATGACTGATTAAACTTTGTTGTTCAAGTGCTCTCTCTTGAAGTAAGCCTCTAGAGCTGAAGTCGTAGTCCGCCGCCTGGCAGGGGAGCTGCACTGGCCCACCACGGGGAAAACTTTCCTGCAGTTCGCTCGCACCTTCCTCGTTGTAAGCCCCGTCGACCGAACGCCCACTCCTGGGAATGACCGCTTCTCTGCGCTTCCTCGCAATTCAGGGGCGCTCCTAAAACCTGCCGCGCTCTTCAGCGCCCATGAGACCCATCGCGATCGAGCAGGCGGCACTCCGCGGTCACGACTCTTTATGCCGTTACCATACCCTCATTCGCAGACGATCTAGGCATCACAGGCGGAGCTTGTACATGGCTGTGCTGGCACAGCTGATAGCAGACATCTCTGAGCATTGATATTGCAACTTGATCCTCGGCTCTCGTGGCCGGGCTTTTCGCGAGCGCGCAGAGTGACCGCACCTTTGTGCTGTCACACCAGGCACCCATCGCTGAGGAGTTCTGCTTTCGCTCGTGCATGATTCCTCTACTCCTCGGCCGAGGAACTACCGTCACGACCGCTGTTCTTTGCTCACCACTTCTCTTTGGCGCTGGTGCATGCCTCCACCCAACCTCTCTGCGCGAACCTTTGATTTCCGAAGCTAGCAACATCTTCTCCAGCCTCATCCCTCTGGCCCTCCGGCGCATCGCGCGGCTGCAGTGTAGCGCCGCAGATGACCCAGTCGACGTACCGTCCCACACGGGGTGAGTGAGGTGGTGGTGGAAGGTGTGTTGGGTATCTGCTTGGTAGCAGCACACATGTGTCACTGCTGACGTGTGCTGGGTATCTGCTGGGCGGCAGCTCACTTGCATCATGGATGGGAGCTCAAGTGTCAAGGATACCCAGCTGCACTGATCGTGCAAAATATCGGTGCGAGACTCTCGCTCTCAGCTCGCGATCGGTGACAGAGGTCAAACAGTAATTGTTGCAGTGGATTTCTTGCACTATGTTCAGGCCACTGCATTGTTGCACTTGCCTCCTCAAAGTCAGCACAAGCCTTTCAGTCGCAGGGAAAATCCAGTGCGAAGTGATCCTGAATCACGAGCTGCACCGTAGAAATGGACCACGGACTGTATGACAGCGACAAGTCATCGGGGTGCACTTCGCTGTGCTCAAACAAGGCAAGTGACGCGAGCGCAGGATTGATGTTTGGATATACCACCGTGTTCGGATGGTACGCTGCCTTTTTATTCCATCGAACAGGTATGTGGCGAGCCTATCGAACTGGGTTATCATCGGGCAGAGACTGAACTTGAACATGACTGCCTATCAGAGGAATTAGACTGTCGCAAGGTTCCGTCGATCAAAGATAGTAGACGACTTTTGAATTTGGTCAATAGGATTGAGAAGGGTGAGGTGTCAAGTGCTGTGTGCTCTCTTTTTTTCACCTTTTTACCAAACTGCTACTGGCACATCCGAAGCTAAGGCCTGGGCTCTAAATATGGAGCGATCAGGTCATTTGGCCGGAGCTATCTTGCCTCACATGTTCTGCAATTACATGGGCTTTCCCAACTTTCACTTAATTCCTGAACATCCACATATGATATGTGAGTTCCCACTTCTGCCTCTCCCTAGCACACCTAGAAGGCTTTTGTACCAGCCTACGAGCACCCAGTTTCAAGAGAAACATGTGACAGAAAATATGACTGTTGCTGCAGGATGGCCACACGAAGCTCTGAGTCGGCAAGAGATACTGCATTGTCTTGTATGAATAATTAGAGTGCCTTATGGATGCCCTTCTTGAAATGTGTCTCCTCTATCACCTGTGGAATGGTGATACACAGGTGGTTATTTTGGGGGAAGAGGCTTTTGATTTGGTGATACACATGTGGTTATTTTGGGGGAAGAGGCTTTTGATTTGGTGATACACATGTGGTTATTTTGGGGGAAGAGGCTTTTGATTTGGTGGGCATTTACGGGATGCGGGTTGCTACAGTACTAGCGATATCTTATCTTATGGGAATTTTTGGGTTCAGTATGCTTCTAGTGCCAATAACAGACCCAAATTTCTACAATCGTGTGTCTGCTATCATTTAAGGTAGCTTGTAGTAAATCAGCTTGTAGTAAAACAAAACTAGATGAGACGGTAGAAGCAAAAAAAGTTGAAAATTATTGTTGATAGGAACCCTGTAACAACGCCTTTTGAAAATGGGCCAGGCCTGGTCATTTATCACGTACTCTTGCAAAAGGCCCAAATACATAAGAGATATATTTGCACGGCAACGTGATATACAATCAATACTGATGCTAGCGCAGTAGATAGTTACCCCAGCTTGACATACAAACAAAAGACGGAAGGGAAGGGGGGAATGGAGTGTGACGAGAGTATTATGGGTGTACCACTGCGCCTCGTCGAGGTAACTACATCTTGGAATCGTTGCCTGCATAATAGAAGGGTTTACGTTTATCAAGTACTATGCCAGTCGATCTAAAGATCTCCACTAGGCCTGCGACCGAATATTTGACGTCATTTTGCGATCGGACGGCACTGGCACGATACGATTAGTAAACGAGTTTTATTATAAATTATTCTGACGATTGCAATTCTCTATCCTCAATTCTGTGTCTCTGTGAAAGTATTCTGAACACCGCGTCTGCCATGCCATAACGTCGGGGTGGCGTCGCGTCGCGGCACAATTGTCACGCGAATGCAGTGGCGAACTCGGAACTGGCGAACTGGCAATGCCATGGGTGGACAATTTGGTTGGAATAGAAAAGTGACAATCCTAGAATACAAATTTGAATTCTTAATTCTGGAATACAGATCTGCCTCAGAAATTCTTCCGCCTTTCAAGAATGATATTTTCCAAAATTTCCCCCACTCGAGACTTGTGAACCACTTTGGTGAGGTGGCCTCACCAAAGGGGCTCACCAAAGTGGCTCACCAAAGTGGTTCATAAAATTCACACTGCTGTAACGCGTAATGCGCTGGGTATTCTGAATTATTTATGACGTTTTTGTATATAATTCATATTTGGGAACTACCGTTTTCCTGACACAACTGACATGGCAAGAGAAATCCGGCGCAGTAGATGAATATGGCAGTTCGATTAAAATATTTTTCACGGCTGAAATCGCTCGAAAACCCATGATGTGTTAAGTGCGAGAGCCCGCCGCATTAAGCCCCCCTTAAATATTCTCTTTTCGTGATTATCACTGGTCATACGAGCCTGGAAAGGTCCAACGTCCAACTCTATAGCCGATGTGGCGCAACATCATTCACGTCTTGGATACATTACGTGATTCATTAGACGGGCGAAATTCGGAACTATAATCTCATTCATCTGAACCGTGCACCGAAAATGTAGTAATATCTGCATTTAATCGTGCGTCCCCGCGAAAAGGTTGAAGTGGGGTACCCCACATTTCTTGGGTGGCATATGACTGCTTTTTTGTACGGTATGTCATTTTGAGACGCAAAAGATTTGGTTTGGTTTTTGACAGATTCACCTCTCGCATACGGCATACGTATGATACTCGCAGTGTCACTGTCCCATTTTACAGCAGATGTCGCTTTGAGCATTTTGCGATGTACAGATGTTATTTGTTAACTATGTAATTTCAACTTAACGCGGAACGCGCTCTCTCTCTCTCGCAGTGAGACCCCGTACAGCCAGGCGAAGATTTTTAAGATTACGTGTTCATCTAAGTAAAATTTTCCTATCTAATATTATCACATATTTCTACTGAGTCAGGGGGTATTCGCTTCGCAAAGAATGATGACCCCTTTCACTACTTTTGGAAGTCGCGAAAATCCTAAGATCCCGCTCAACATACCCACATGACCGCGCCGGCCCTTAGCGAGAATTGTGGTTGGCCATTCAGACCGTACGAATTAATATTGAAAGATAACACATATGAGATAATACTTTGGTAAGCCGTTCCCTCATCCGCAGCGCATACTTGCTTGCAAGCGAGCGCGCAGATGAGGGACGAAACCCTAGCGGAAACGTGGACGCGGTTGACATCCGCGTTTTTGCTAGGGCTGACAGCGCGCTGTCAGATGCTCAAAACGTGTTCGTTATGCGAATATGATATGTGCGGTACGCTTGTGCTATGCATTGTGCTTTCATGCGGTGCGTATGTCGAGCCGTTCACTCGATGCGTGCCCAATGACCCCCTCCCTTGCGCGGCGTTCCAGATCCTAGATTATGCACGGATCTCGCGCGCGCAAAAAACATGTTGTTCCTAACACACCTGAAAATAAGTATGCAAAGTTTCGATGCTTGCGGTGTATTGCTCAGACCTCAACATCAAGCTGCTGGACAGTGACTTACGGGTCCGTAAGTCACTGTCCAGCAGCTTGAGGTGAAGGTCTGAGCGAGAACAGGTGAGCGGATTATGTTTTGTTCGACGTCAGCACGTGACGGAGGCTAGACAAGTCATCATACCACGGATATGCGAATGGAAAATATAAAAATTGAATTCCACCAACAAATATTTTAGTGAATATAAACCTTTGGTATATTCACTACATCGCGGCCAGATTATTGGCTGAAAAAAAATCCCACACGACTTGTATGTATTGGTCATAGCGAGAGCACAGGCTTTCGCTGGAAGCGCTTTCGCGTTTTTTTGCTCTTTTTCCGCATTTCCCCTATATTTCCCGACATACATATATCCCTTTGGCAACATTGTTATAATAGTTTTTCGAGGGACGGTATAAAATTTTCAGTTTGCATTTTAAAATTAAAGATTATTTTTTTCTATTCTAGGATTGTCACTTTTCTATTCCGATATAATAATTTTTCGCAATGTCATCGTTCTCGTTTGGCCGTCGTCAGATCGAATTTTCGTTGGTGTCGCCCGTTGGGATTCGAGCTTTGATTAGGTATGTAAGTATTTTTAAGTAAGTAATTTGCCCTGGTCCGTCCTTATAAAGAACAGGGGTGTCCACTTCTCAGATTATCGTCAAGTTAAGCTATCGTTTCGTAAGAAATTTGGAGATCGCAAATTGGTCCAAGGCGTTCCAAGGTCCGAGGCGTTCCACACAACCAATCACCAGCCATCGTTGCACGGAATCATGAATCGATCCGTGGCATTTTTTTGTTTGGCCAATGGATATTTGTTTAGGCAACCATCACGGATGGTTGTGAAGATTTCGATAATCGATATTTACGAATGATAATTCGATTCGATATGTACGTAAATCAAATCGATCGATTTCGATATTCCAACGAGATCAGTCAATCGATTCCGATATTACAACGGGTATTGTCGATCAATTTCAATAACCCCAATATCAAAATTATATTTAAAAAAGAAGTTATCGATCGATAACGATATTTTCGATTAATCGATATATCAGAATATCGGTCCAACCGATTATATTCCTTGCTGCCGGGGAACCGGGGAACCGGTTATATTGTCTAGAATACTAGGCGGATCGATCTCAAAAAGAGATCTCCACTAGGCCATCTGACCGTAGGATCATGTGCGCGACAGTGCTTCGCTTTTTGCATCCCAACATGCCATGCCATAACGCGAGGGTGGCGTCGCGATAATGCACGCGACTGCATTGGCACTGTCATCGTTAGCGTCTGGCGATCGTGAGATCGGAAGTTCGTCTGTGTCGCCCGTTGGGATTCGCGCTTTGCTGTTGTTGTTGCTGCTGCTGCTGCTGCTGTGGCTGCTGATTAAGTAAGTACTAGGCGCTGTCGATCACAAATATGCGATCTCCACTAGGCGTCGATCTTTTTGGACAGCGCGATTAATTACCATGCGATGTTAACATGGATATCGCCATTACATCATCTGACCGCAGGATCATGTGCGCGACAGTGCTTTGCTTTTTGCTTCCCAGCATGCCATGCCATAACGCGTGGGTGGCGTCGTGGTACATACACGCGACTGCAGTGGCACTGTCATCTTTAGCGTCTGGCGATCGTGAGATGGAACATTCGACTGTATCGCCCGTTGGGATTCGAGCTTTGCTGCTGCTGCTGCTGCTGCTGCTGCTGCTGCTGCTGCCGATTGATTCAAAGCCTGCGGCGCAACCCTAGGTCCCCGCCCCCCCTTCCCACACATTGTGGGAAGGGGGGTAAAGGGGAGCCCCCAAATCTCCCACAAAGGGACATGCACCACGCGATGCCGATGAACACGCATCGTATGAATGCCTTAGTCTGCCGGAGCGAGCCCGAGCGGAGTGCCGGAGAAGCCGGCGCGACGTGAAGGGGGAAGCGAGTATATATTTAGCCCGTGGGGGGTGTCGTGGTTATGACCGATGATATATGTGTCATACATGTCATACATGTCATATCATGTCATATCATGTCATGTCATACATGTCATATCATATCATGTCATGTCATGTCATGTCATGTCATGTCATGTCATGTCATGTCATGTCATGTCATGTCATGTCATGTCATGTCATGTCATGTCATGTCATGTCGTGTCATGTCATATATTATAATGACAAACAGTCGTCAGTACGGTCGACTATGACATGTACAGTCATACCATCTGTCATCCACTCACCTTGAGTGACACCTGTCATCGAGAGGCCAGGTTCTGGCATCGAGATGGCAAAGCAAGATGAGTCTTGAAGAACCGAAGTGTTCTGAGAAGACTCATCTTCGCTTCAAGCATGAATTGAACAAGCATGCGGGTATCACATGGCTTATTCGATCAGCCGATACTGCTGTTCACCCAATGCCTCGGGTTCACAACCCAATTGTGGTAGCACCTGAGAGGTGCGGGGCATTGGCGTAAATGAGGTAGCATTGAGCTACAGCAGCACTTCTGGAGAAGCGTCTGCACTCATACCCACACATACGCTGCGCGAGCTGTTAACGTTCAATAATAGCCGCGCCATATATCATATATCATATCGCTTGCATAGCGATCCTTAAGAGTGGTATTCTAATCGTCCACGCGACGAACGAGGACCTAAGTGTGCAGTGCAGCAAATAGAGATATATTGTATTTTTGTGTGCAACAGGTTCGCGGATCGCGTATACATACAGGCGCCCGCAGTCGCACATATAAGACATATATCGCATAACTACACTCGCTGCGGAATAAACAGCGGACGAAGTGCGCGGGAGATACCGTCGCTAACGCTTACGCTCGCATAATCACCGTCAGAGTATAACAGCGCGAAGAGGTGTGCATACAGCATACAAATCGCATACATACGCTGCTATCATTCGCAAAATTGCACGATATGCGACATACTGACGCGCGGATGAACAAATCGTCATCAGTGTATGTTCCGTACACGAAATGGCATTCATATCATATGCCATACATACCTGCGACAGAGATATGTTCACTATTTGCAGCGCGCACATCAGCGACTTTGATAAATCGCTACTCGCACTAATTTTCAGTGCAGTGTACGCATCAAAATCTCGTCATTTCAAATGGTTGCAAAAATCACTCGTCTACGCGCGCATGATGATTTTGCTTGACAGGATATACATACACCTGCTAGATTCATCATGATCAGATGATGCGCGATGATGGTATATACATATGCAGCATGCTACTACAATATCTGTGATGCTCGCACATAAGAGATGATCGGTTTATTCACTGGCAGATTTACATACAAGTTTGCTATCATATGTGTGTGCACCATATGCTGTGTGTGTAACCACACACACACACACACACACATATAAGATGACATCAGATAAATATGGACGCTGTGCAATCACATGTGTGTGTACTATATGTTGTGTGTGTAGCCACATCACACACACACACACACTTGCAGCATATACTATCATTCAGTATATACCAAGTGCATGCAGCAAGATGTTCCATGCATCATTATACCATGCAACTATACCATGCAGTCTGATTCCACTGTATTATACATTGACATATGCATACATATATGCAGCCAACTTGATCACGATAGCAGTTGGCATGTATAGTCATGTAGAACAGTGCATCAGATGTTGCAATAGATATCACATAGCATACCTGCTGTGCATGATAAACTATAAACGAACCCACTTGGAAGAAGGTGCCAATCATGATCTTAAGACAGTAATTAGCACAGTATACCCTGACTGGGATGCGTATATTGTTCTATTGTTGATCAATGAAAGGAATGCTCACCTGACCCATGTGTGAAATAAACCAAGCAACTCATCATTCACAGATGAGATATGCAGGATTACATATACTAACCAAGTTGATATATATATCATGTTAGCTACATGCTGTTAGTGGTATACACATCATCTTATGTGATAGATCAATTTGGTATAGTGTATTAAATCAGCAAATACCTATACATAAGTGTGTGTAAGCACATATCACACACACACACACACACACATAGTGTACTCGATCAGAAAGTACCTATGCAGTGACATATGTATTGTTACAATCACTGACATCATTGTGTATAATGAGATTACACTGACTCCTAAGTGTAATGATCAAGTCACTGGTATCATTATGTACATTGAAATTACACTGACTCCTAAGTGTAATAATCATGTATTATATCAATACATTATACATAGATACCATCCAACAAACACATGTGCGTGTTGGATGTCAAGTGATGGCGATAGATATGGGACAGGATCACACAACCTGCTGAAGGGCTGGATGGAGATATCTCC
>LGRX02023016.1:0-10034 GCA_001247695.2 Cymbomonas tetramitiformis | reverse complement strand
CAAGGCTTTCAGCAGGTGACACCCACGCAGCAAGGCTTTTCAGCAGGTGACACCCACACAGCAAGGCTTTTCAGCAGTTGACATCGGCACAGCAAGGCTTTTCAGCAGGTGACACCGAAGTGGCAAGGCCGTCACGTAATGGCAAGTCACGTGAGCATGCCCCTGGGCTTGTCCATATACAGGCATATGCTGTGAACAGCACTTTGCAGGAAGCAGGGTAGTAGCAAGGTGGATAACAACGCAGGGGGCTCAGGCAAAACGGTGATCGGTACCAGAAATTTGTTACGGTCGGACTCGGTGGTAAAGAGCGAGCGTCTTACGGAGGCCAAGCGCGTCTGCGACAGGGGACACGGCAAGACAGGGTGCCCTCCCCCATAAATCTCACACACGTCAAATCCCATCGCACTGCAAGCATGTCGCACATTGCACGAGGATTCAGGGTCCAATTCCTCCGAGCAGTGCCGGAGGCAAGCAACTGTGAAAGTCCCCTTGCAACGCGCCGCAAGGCCAGGCCAGCGCAAGGCCTCAGCGACGCGGCTGAACCAGAGCCTTGGAGGCACGGCGTGTCCGCCTGGGTGCGGGGCCCACCAGGCACTCCAGAGCTGTATTGGAGAGGGGAGGAGTGGTCGCCGCATACACATCCAGAAAAAGCTGCATCGTTGCAGGATCCTCGATCTGAGCTCTCCACGACGAAGGCACCTGTGCAACACCCTCACACACCACGATGCGAGGGAGTCACCAGCCTTGGTGTGATCCGACAGCGGAGAGGCACACAAAGGAAGTGGAAACAGCCGGTGCTTCGACAGGTACTCGGCGAATTTGTGTTTAGGTGAGCCAACCCTGTGCACACACTGCACAGCGACCAGGTGGACAAGGCGAGTGGCACAAGGCGTGATTGCTAAAAAGTGCACGAGGGGGAAACACGCTCCGTCAGAACTGCATAGCAACTGGCGGGCTCATCGCTTGTAGCTCCTCCAGAGTGGTCAGAAGATCTCAGCTTCGAAAGGGCTAGGCACGTCATGAGGCGCCAGCTGCACGAGGCTGCCGGGTGGACTTGCCTGGATGTTTCCCAAGTCCTCGGTGGACTCATCCAAAGAGGTTCCGACGAAATCGAACGAGAGGCACTTTAAGGCAAGGCACATTGCCTGCACCCCACCCCACACCCCAAATGTGCCAGCTGTTGTTGCTGCTGCAGAGCGTTAAGTAGTACTGCGGGTCGTGAATGAAGCAGGAGGAAAGCACCTGCTCTCGATGGCGCAAGTCAGCAGCAGGATCTCGTTGAAGCTGCCCGAGAGACTGCAAAGACACCTGCGTCCCACGCGTGCAGCAACGCACACAAAAACCTCACTGCACTGAAAAAAGTGTTGTAACGTTTGCAAGGAGAGATCTGTACCTACACAGGGGGGCCTGTTGAAGGGGGGCTATGGCAGAGGGGGATCCCCGTGGGATGGGGAGAGGCAGCACAAGCGGAGATACCTGAAACATCTGCAACAGGGAAGTGTCACGGAAGGATACTGCGGTTTTGCGGTGATGCGTGAGGGATCGCCCTTGAGTTGGCTGATTCATTTCCGCGGCAAGCTGGTTGAGGATCTTGAGGCCGAGGTAGTAGTGAGAGGGCCCGGCCTGCAGGAACTTCATCACATCCTGCACGATCTCGTGATGCGGCATAGCAGCTGTCGCTGTGTCTGTGTCGAACCATCCCAGCTTCGTGGTGCGGCATAGCAGCTGCACCAGCGCTGTGGATCCAAACACCGAGCACCAGGATCAGCGCCGCAAACCGTCTTCGTAAGCGGCAACAACTTTAAGAGCAGCGGAGCTGCGGCGTCGCAAAGCAGTAAGAGGCATCCGCGCAAGGCGCTCACCGGTGGCAACGAACACCTCCAAGCTCTGTCCGTGGTTGAAGAGGAAGGTCAATACGTAGTTCCGAATATCCAATCGCAGCTGCACCACAAGCACCCCCGGATCCGTATTTTCTACTGTTGTGAGGGGAGTTTGACAGGGCCCAGTGCTGGAGCAGCACTGTGGCGGAGGTAACACCGTTTTCAACACAACGTTGGGCTCCGTTTGAAGGAGATTTCGAGGTTCGGATCTGCGATTGCTGAGGTTAGGGTTCTCCTAGCACGGCTTTTGGGCAAGGTGTGTTCGGAGCAGAGAAAGGGTGTTTCGCACGCACTGGAAGCGGGCTCGGGATGCAGGCCATATCGGAAACAGCTTCAACAACGGTGAGGGAAGAAAGGACGATGTGCACGCGGAGACGTTCACAGTTACCCCGGCTAATCAGATCCTTTCTGCTGAAGAACTGAAAAAAGACTGCTGGTGAGATAAGGCTGGCGAGAATAGGCAGCTAAGGCTCGAGGCCAGGTCGCCACTTAGGGGAATAAGTGCAGCAGGGCTGTCGTTACACGATGTTCCAAGCGGCGCTATGTTTGCCCTGTGCGGAGAGCAAGACACGCGACACGACTGTACTGAAACAGTCAGTCCAGCTATCAGCCGTTGCTGCGAGTACCGTGAAGGCCACACAGTAAAGATAACTTAGTTTCCAACGCTAGCGGGATCTTTGGAAGTGGGCGACCGCACTTCTGCGTCCCGCGACGTTTGTTAACAGGGGCGCACAAGCTTGACGTATGCTAGTGTCGTAAAGCAGCAACCTCTGGCAGGTAGGGGGAGGCCCGAAGGCAGAAATTGTGGTGCAATTTATTGACAAGCAGCAGGTCGGCATCAGGACAGATCAGCCAGAAAAGGCTGCGAGGGCCTGTGCCGGCACAGAAGATAGGCAGCAGAGCACAACACTTTGTACAAGACAGAACGTGTACCGATAAGCAACGTTTTCGCAAGCACGCGCTTGACGTGAGTTCCAGTCTTCGGCAATGGCAGCTCATAAGGGAGGTTTTGACGCACTTTTCCGATGCTTTCTCAGGTGGCGCATAAAGGAAAACGGGCAGCAAAAGAAAAACGGGCAGCAAGTGCACCACCATCGAGGTCGCCGAAGGCGCGTGGCTCCGAGCAGGGCGAAGCAGGTAAAAATGAGGAGAACAATATAATACGAGCACGTACAAAGTTGAGCCAGAAACAGAGTAGCAGTCTATTGTTTCTCACCTTAGGTGTCACGGAACTCTCGGTCACCTGGCGCACTAGACTGTTGGCTGCCAGTAAGTGGGCGTAGGGGTGGCTCGACTGATCGAGAAGAACCTGTTCAGGACAAGCCGAGCGCAGCTCCGTCAATTTTCCACAACGCCTTTCCCGCTAATACTCGTTTGCTTGAAACAGTGAGAGAAACTGGCCAATTTCAATACCGAGCCGTGGTGGCCCAGGTCTTTCAGTTAGAAGCACTTACCTGACACTGAGAAATATACTCTGTGCTGCTCCAAAATCCACGCAACGTCTGAAAAACCCATCACGCCTCCTCAAAGCTTAAACACTTGCTCACACCAAAGGCAATCAGTCCACGGAAGTGCGTGCCGTATGCTGGACCGAGAACGTTTGTTGCACGTGGCTAGAAGAGGCTACAACATCGAAAAGATCCGTGAAAAGTTCAATGATGCGAATATTAAATCGAGGAAGTTGGAGAACCGCAAGGCCGAACTGAAATAAAATGAAGACTTGCTAACCAAAATCGCTTCCAAGAGTGAGGATCATACAGCAGCTATTTCAAACCTGCTCTGCATGACTCCTCTCTGCTGGATCTGCTGAGTTGTAAAGCCGCTCGCAGAGCTGCTCAAGCTGACTGAGTTGTTCCGCTTGCATTTGGGAGAGTTTGGCGAAGTGCACCCCTGCAGATTCAAAAGTGCCAGATTTCGTGGGAGGGCGACTTAAAAGCAACAGTGGCGAACGATCGAGCAGAAATTAACGCTCTAGCCATGCACGGAAACAGAGAGCGCTTTCAGATGCAAAACGGGTTTTTATGATATTGTACACACAGTAAAGCGTCTTTACGAAGACCAAAACGATGGTCAGGGAGTACATACAAACGAGAGGTTCTAGAAAAGACACTAGCTCACGGTTCACATCCCTACTTAAACGCAATAGCGTGCGGAAGCGAAACTCGAAACCATGGTGTACAAGATAAGCGGTACTTTTTCAAACGGTCAAATGGCAACAGTAACAATATGGGAAAAGTCACAGTGCCAAGTCGTTGATTCAAGTCGTAAAGTCGCTCTGTATTTCACTCCGGCGGAATTCAGAACGTCAAAGAAGGCCTAGAAAAATGCGACTGATGACGATAAGGTTTGGACTGCATACATATCGGTTAAGTGACGCTTCTACAGTGTCATGTTTCGCAGTCCAGCCGATGTTTCGGACTATTCAACAACTTTGAATCGACTTTGAATCGAGGGATCTGCACGTGATTCGTGGTGTGCCCCTAACTCAAGTAGTCAAAGATCCCAGACGAACCTGTGAACCTGTCTCTCGCTGCGCAGCGACCTTTGCCAACGGTCTTCAAAGGATGCGATGAGAGTTAGAGTCGAAATCCAAAGAGAGCTAGCCCACTGCGTTCATATCTTGGATGCTCGATGTTGAAATGTTACCATATGAGCACGCCCGAGGAGCATTCTTTTGGATATTGCAGGATTTGGAGGAGAGCGCTTTCACGGACTTTCATTTGAGCCTTGACGATCAGGCATACAGTACTGTACTGTTACTGTAGCCTTAATCATTGCGATTGCGATACCTCGTAGCATAGGAGTAAGGTCACTTCCTTCCTGCCTGGGTTCGCACGAATCGATTCGATTTTCTGCAGCTTTGGTCTAACACGATTTAAAAGACGATTCGATCTTTATATCTTTTCTTACTCGTGACGATCTGTGGCAAGGGTGAAATTTGGACACGTCGGCGCGCCTAAATCGGACGCGCCAACGCAACGGGCCCTCGAGGGTATAGGCGCCGCGCGTGGCGCGTGGCGAAAACAGCAAGCGCCGCGCCAGCGGCAGCGCTGGCCCCCAGCGCGCCCGCGCCGTGCCTCACGCCCAAGCGCCGCGCTGGCGCTGCCTTCATCCGCCAAACCCAAAGCGCCAGCGCCTGAAACCCGAAAACCCCGCTCAACGCTCGTTGCTCGCGTCGGTCGGAGGTCGGATCGTCGGATCCCAACCGAACGCTCGAAGCGACTGACACGATTCATTCAATTCATGACGATGAGAGACGGAAAACAAAAGGAGAAAGTGCACGAGATCGAGTGCAGCAAGTAACGCGTCGAGCAGGGCTCAGCAACATGTAACGTGCTCTAGGGCGTCACAAGGCAATTTTTTTGAGATGTTGGCGCGCCGGCGGACGATTTTTCAGGCGAGCGCCGCGCCGGCGCGAATCCCGAAAATCGAAATTTCACCCTTGATCTGTGGGTACAAGTACTCCCTGTCATCCCACTTCGGCTGGAGTACCCACGATCTGATGAATTTGGATTTACGATACCGATTAACAGCGTTTACCACTACGACTAGAAACGCCGGCTTGGTACCCGGAAGCCGGGGTTGTCCAGCGGCGTGACAGACGTGACAGGCGTGACAGACCTCGCGCGTGATGACTGCTCGGAGGTAGCAGGTATGGTGAAGAAGATATTGTCATCGTAGTATGACATCAGAACAAGAAGGGTGTAACAAACGCCGGCTTCTCGTGGTACCGAAGCCGGGGTTGTCCAGCTGGTGACAGGCGGGTAAACGATTGTTATTGGTAATTATAGAAATTACAGGCGGGTAAACGATATTGGGTGCTGGATTTGACACTGTGACACCCGAAACTGTCACATGTCACTTCCTATAGTAGGGAAGTAGGCTGGGTGACCGTCACCAGTAGACGGGAAACACCCGTTAGGTATTTATGTTATCTCTCTCTTTATCAAGACACACTTTACCGTTCTGATTCCGTATGATAAGGACGCACACGCGAGCCTTAAGATATATTATGATATAATAAGATAGCGCAGGTGTTATTGAACAGTAACACGCGCACAGCTTATGAGCGGGTGATGAGTGCAGACTTCGTCCGAAGATACTGCTGTAGCACAACGCTACCTCATCTATACCGAATGCCTCCCATCTCATAGATGGTACCGCTATTGGGTTGTGAACCCGAGGCATTGGTTGAACGACTAGTATCGGCAGAACGAATGATGCGTTCGCCCTATGATACTCGCATGCTTGTTCCGCACATGCTAGAAGCGAAGATGATTTCTTCTCCGAACCGTTCGGTACTTCAAGATAGCATCTTGCTTCGCCATTCTCGAGTCCGACATACGGCCTCTCGATGACAGGTGTCATTCAAGTCTTACCTTGAATAAATGACAGATGATGTGACTTATCATCTCGATGACATGTACAGTCATAGTCGACCGTACTGACGACTGTCTGTCATTATAATATATGACATGACATGGTATGACATGTCTGACAGGTATGACACGCATGACATGTATGACATGTATGACATGTATGATATGTATGACACATGTGTTATCGGTCATAACCCTGACAGATCTCCCCTCTTAAAAGAGTTGTGACCTCACAACGGGCATACCTTTGTATATGTCTTTGATGTCTTTGATGTCTTTGTTGTTGTTGCTTCTGCTGGTACCAGTCTTCTTACACCGATTTGAGGCGTCCCTCCTGGTGTTTTTAGGATATTGGGGGGAACTGAGTCCACTTTAGTCCCTCACCTTAGCAGGCTAATGCCTTACAGTTCTTAGGATGTAGCCCCCTTTGAATTGCGTATCGTATTGCAGAGTGACGATTCAAGGTTCAATGAATTGCGTTTCGTGATACAGATTGACGCTGGATTGCTGATTGATCTCTGCGTATCGTGTTTCAGAGTGACGATTCAAGGTATCCGAGGTTTACGTTACGGATTATTTGCGCTAGCCGTCGTCGCCTTTGCGAACGATGATCCTGGCAGATATATAGTTCGGCGGTAATATATATCTAACTAGTGAGATAACCCCTGAGTTAAGGGTTACGGAATCAGAACGGTAAAAGTGTGATAGATAAAAGAGAGGCATACATAAATACCTAACGGGTGTTTCCCGTCTACTGGTGACGGTCACCCAGCCTACCATAGGAAGTGACATGTGACAGTTTTGAGTGTCACAGTGTCAAATCCAGCACACCACCTAGGGTGGTGACCGGAGCTAGTAGTGAAACGAAGCAACAAACTCCCTACTCAACTTCAGGAGGAAACTGTAGCACAACTGGGGGCCTGTACTCTTGGTCAGGGCGGTCCCAGTTCACAACAAAGATTGTCAGGTACTGTTGTTAGGTGCCAAAACCCTAAACACAGCTCAAATTCAGAGAGCTCTTCTGCACATCTAGGAAGCTACTCCATAGCTAATCTCTAGGCAGGCACGGTGTGATCAATCTCAGCCACTAGAGGTCTTCGGAGCTGGCGGTCCGGCTCGGAGCAGCGTGAGGTTGAAGTAGTTGCCGTGCTCCGGGGCCGGTGGTAAATCATTCGTTGAAGAAATTGTTGAATTCTCGATCACAGGAGGCTGCACCGCACCGGGGTGCTGCCAAGTGCTGCCCGACGGTGGGGCCTCGTCATCTGAAGACGATGCCGGCGACAGCGGAGGACCGTCCTCAAATAACATGGCAGGCGGCGGCGGCCCGGGATGCCACGGCACCGGAGCCATATAGAGGCCCTGCCGCCTCTGCTCTTGCCGGTGGCGACGAGGCGGAATAGCACACGGCACGTCATGAACCACTTCAGTTGGCGAAGCCTCCGCAGCCGGGACTGCTGAGGCAGTCCACGTAGCACCACCGACCGGTGGATCCGTGCATGTGCGCGCACCGGCACCACCGACACCGGCAACGGCGTGCGGTGCGGCGGTGGCACAAATTACAAAGAGTGCGCACACCAAGGAGGAAGTGAGGAGAGACCTTGCGAACCTCGGAATGCCGTTCCCGCAGCCGTACCGTGGCCGCGGCAGTGCCACTGAGTCATCCCCGTCGTCATCGTCGCTCGTGGTGTAAGTCACGGGCTTGTAGTCCATCACGCGTTCCGGCTCCTCAACCGCGGAGAGCAAATTCATGCTCGGGGCCGGCTCGTCGGGCACCAATGCAATCCCCGTGCTCTCAATGAAATCGGCGAACGTGCGGGTGACGGGAGGGCAGAAGGGGTTCGGCGGACCGGTCCACCCTTCCTCGGACCCAACCGACGCGGGCGGGGAGTGTGCGGGCGGCCCCGACACCACCGGCAAGTCGGCAGTGAAGGTGTTGACGTTGAATGTCGAATCCCCAGCCGCGCGCGCCAACTGGGAGAACTCGGTGACGGCGGACACGAGGGCCTCACCGTCCTCCTCGCAGAACGAGCACGCGGAGAGGTCGGCGAAGATGTCCGGCTTCCCGCCCGCGAGCATGCAAAGGGCGTCGAACTCCTCGGCGTTGTCGTGGTCGATGGCATGTTGAAATTTTGCGGCCAACACCGAGTTCTCGGCCTCCTCAGCGAAAGCGTAGGCCGAGAGCCCGGTCCGGCCCCCGTTCGGGCAGTCCGGATGCCAATGCCGCGCCTTACCCTTCGCGCACACCTGATTTTGGCAGTACGGCACTGTCGCGCCGGTGTCGCGATGGAAGGCCACCTTCTTGGAGATGGACTGAGACCAATTGCCTCCCTTGGGGAGGGGCGAGGCCGCGAAACGAGTCTTGATGCGGCGGTCCGGCTTGTCCGCGCGAGGAGTAAATCCCCGCGGAGCCGGTCCGGACTCGGCGGTGTCGAGGAATGCGGCCAATTGACGCTTCAAGTCGAGGACCATCGTCCTCAAGTCCGCGAGCTCACCGGGTCCACCGGAGCCATCGGCGTCCCCCTCCATGAAATGCGTGCCGTGAGAGTAGCGGTGTGCGGACGCCGTGGCGGTGCCCGCCCGCACGTGCTCGGAGTAGCATTCACGCACCCATTGTTGAATCGTGAGGAGGTCGTGAGCGGCTCGTTGATCGTGGAGAAGCAACCGTGACACCACCGGCTGTTAGAAGATGGTGTCGAGGGACTTGATGAACAGCGCCTTCACGTCCTCATCGTGGAGTGTCGCCCGCGTCCTCGCAGCCTTCAGAGCGGCGTTGAAGTCGCTGATCTTGTCATGCGGGTCCACGCCCGCAGAGATGCGGATGCTCAACATGTCCGCTTGACCCTGAAAGGGGTCACCCGCCGGGATCATGCGGCGGGCAAACTCAAGCAGCACCCGCTTACCGTCGCTCGGGAAGGTGGAGTGCGAGGAGTCCATCCAGTCAGCTGCGGGTGACGTCGGGTCAACCATGAGCTCAAGCGCGGAGAACAACAAAGCGTTGGCCTCCACGCGGACGGGAAGGGTAGCATCGTCCAGCAGGAAAAGGGGTGCAAAACCAATGTCCTCCGTGACAAATGCCGTCTGCAGTGCAGAGACCATCCTGGCGAAGAGTGCGGACGCGTGGCACTCAGCTCCCGAAAATCGCCCGTTCTTGTCCTCGAACAACTTTTGACGAACGGACTTGGAGACCTTCATGTCGAAGTGCTCCCGTTGAAGCGTACGCACCGAGGCTAGGAACGCAGCACCCGCTGAATTGGCAGCCGGCTGAGCCGCCGACGGTGTGGCTGGAGTGTTGGCGTGTCTCGCAGCTGCCGAATCAAAAATCGTGGATAGTGCGCGTCGGCGATTCGCCATGCTAGCGGTGGCTCGAGTAGAAGCAACCATAGTGAGAAGGACTGAAGGGGCGGAGTGAGGCAATGAAACGTGAGATGTGCGGCAGTTTCGGGCGGCCAAGAAACGTGCGGGTCGCCGATACGGCAGCCGTGAGAGATCAAATAATTCCGGGAAGTCGTGTGGTAGCGGCGGCCAATACGCAACGGTGTGGGATCCAACCAGAAAACGTAAACCAGTCCAACGTTAAGCCCCGTAAGAAAAATCGTTCTCCAACCGGTGCGGCGTGCCGTAAATCAACCCATAAAATTTAGGCCATACCCGTGACTGCCGGCACTCTCACGCGCGGAGTAGCGCCTCACTCCATCCCAGGCGTCCGACACGCATCTGGGGGGGCATGGTGGACACACACGCATCTTGGGGGCAGAGGTGGACAGACACGCATGTG
>LGRX02023013.1:0-14490 GCA_001247695.2 Cymbomonas tetramitiformis | reverse complement strand
GGAGGCCATTGTCATCCCTCAGGCCTGGTCATACTGCACGTCCTGATCATGTCAGAGGCCTTAGTCATCCATGGGGCTGTCAGTGCCGGGGCTTGTAATATCTTGGGCGTGCGCTGTGCGCACTCGCAGGCGTTGAGGTATCAGGCGCATCTGGATAAGGTCAACTTGGCCAACAACCACATCAATGTGGAGGGCCTCGAGGCCATCGCACGTGCGCTGCTGCCACCGGAGGACCAAGAGCTGACTGCGGAGGACGTACGATATGTCACGGAGAACTTCAAGCTGACGGAGTGGGATCCGGCGCTCGACCGCTCCGTGTTCGTCCATCGATTCGCCAGTCCCAATGTGCGCTCTGCAGAAAGTGACGCGCATCTTGCCGACTGGCCCTGCAGGCGTCACCCCTCGAGCGGTCATCCATTCTAGCGTGCACCCTGCAGGCGTCACCCTTCGAGCGGTCATCCATTCTAGCATGCACCCTGCAGGCGTCACCCTTCGAGCGGTCATCCATTCTCGCGTGCACCCTGCAGGCGCCACCCTTCGAGCGGTCATCCATTCTAGCATGCACCCTGCAGGCGTCACCCTTCGAGCCTGTCACCCATTCTAGCGTGCACCCTGCAGGCGTCACCCTTCGAGCGGTCATCCATTCTAGCGTGCACCCTGCAGGCGTCACCCTTCGAGCGGTCATCCATTTTAGCGCACCCTGCAGGCGTCACCCTTCGAGCGGTCATCCATTCTAGCGTGCACCCTGCAGGCGTCACCCTTCGAGCGGTCATCCATTCTAGCGTGCACCCTGCAAACCGTCACCCTCGAGCGGTCATCCATTCTAGCGTGCACCCCATCCACCTCGAGCGGTCATCCATTCTCGCGTGCACCCTGCAGGCGTCACCCTTCGAGCGGTCATCCATTCTAGCGTGCACCCTGCAGGCGTCACCCTTCGAGCGGTCATCCATTCTAGCGCACCCTGCAGGCGTCACCCTTCGAGCGGTCATCCATTCTAGCGTGCACCCTGCCACCCTTCGAGCGGTCATCCATTCTAGCATGCACCCTGCAAACCGTCACCCTTCGAGCCTGTCACCCATTCTAGTATGCACCCTGCAAACCGTCACCCTTCGAGCCTGTCACCCTGCAACCCGTCACCCACCGCAGTGTCACCCATCAAGTGGCCCCTCAGTGATCATCTGAGGATCTTAATCCCCAGGTGAGGCCTGCCACCCGTCAAACTGTCCCTCAGTTGGCATCTGGGGATCGTGTCTGAACTCCGCATCACCTTGGGTGGCACGACCCATGCGCCCTGTCCCGTCTGTGTCACGCGGGTTGCCGTGCCCAATTGTGAGCCCCGCCTCGTGCCAGGAACTCGTTGGGGTACCCGGGCTGACGCTCAGGTCAGGCGTTGGGGTACCTGGGCTGACGCTCAGGTCAGGCGTTGGGGTGACCTCGCTGGGCTGACGCTCAGGTCAGGCGTTGGGGTGACCTCGCTGGGCTGACGCTCAGGTCAGGCGTTGGGGTACCTGGGCTGACGCTCAGGTCAGGCGTTGCAGACGCCGAAGTGATTCTGATATGCAAGGCTACCCCGCCGGTGGTGTACACAAGGCGGACAATCTCGAAACTGATGGAAATATTATGCGCCATGTGCCCCTTCACTTGAGGGACGTGCGGGTAGACGGGCGTTGATCGAGGGTTGCCCTGGATGACGTGGCGGGGTCTGCAATTTGTGGATATTGCAGGCGGACCAGGTGACAAATCGACGAGCCGCCAGCTTGCAGGCGATGGACACGAAATATTTGCAGAAGTGGAAGAAGATGTTTGATGAGCTGGACAAGGTCTCCTTCATCAACCTGCGATCCCTAAACATCATGGACAACCCGCAGCCGGGGGAGCACGTGCCGCCGACAGTGTCGCGCCTGATGCAGTGCTGCTGCACGCGCAACCCTTTCCTGTTGGAGCTCAACGACGTGTGCCTGGGGGGCAGCGAGGAGAGTTCGCAGTCACATGTATGTCACCCGCAACTGGGCTGTGCTCTGCGCATGACGAGTGACGTGTGTTGGCCCGAGCTCAGCGGCTGCCCGTGTGTGGGGCTCCCAGCAGGAGCTGCACCTGGATGACAGCCGCCATCTGGATGAGTACGAGGCGGTGTTCATTGCGCATCAGCTGCGCATGCCCGCGTTCTCCCAACTTCGCGTGCTTAACCTCAGTGGGAACCTTCTAGGAATGTCCGAGGCAGAGCGTGGAGTTGCGCTGCGCCAGCTCGGCCACAGCCTCGCTGTGAATGCCTCCCTGGAGGTGGGCGCCACTCCCCCGGAGCCCTGCACCGCTCACATGTACCTTCAGTGTTACCAGGGGTCCCGCTACCCCCACCTGTGCCAATCGGTGCCAATCGGGTGCCAATTTTTCTCCCGGATGGATGTCAGCGCATGAAGGCACCCCCCCCACCCCCTCCACGCAGCTGTGTGGCCTGTTCTCACGGCAAGGACCCACGCCATGCTCTGTTGCTGCCGGGTGCAGGTGCTGTACCTTTCGGGTAACGATCTGTCCGTGGACGACATCGCGGAGTTTGCGGACGCGCTGTTCCCGGTGGACGGCACCCCCGGCAACCAGGGCCTCTCCAAGCTGCAGAGCCACCAGTCCCTGACGCTGCCCCTCATCAGCCTCCGTGCTGCGCCGTGCCAGAGCATCGGCCCATTACAGGTGCTCCAGTTGCCATTCATCAACATGGACGACGAGGACGTGACCGTCCTCGCAGCCGGCCTGCGCATGTCCAGCAACTACAACATCCACTTGCAGGTGCCTCACAACGCTCATGGCCCTAGCGGCACGTACCGCATGTCGTCAAAAGCTGTGCCGGGATCACGGCCTGCTGTTTCCTGGCCGGCTGCCGCGCTGCCTGGCGGCCTCGTCGAGGCTGCCGGTGGGCTGCTTGGGTCCTAATGTGTGGCTATTGCGTGGCTCTTGCATTGCTTAAGGGGGCAATAGGGGGCTAATGAGCTATTGGACGGATGCCAGGGCGATGTGTGCCCCGCTCCGGCCAGGAGCGCTGCATGTGCCATCCCGCAGGAAGGTCAAATGAGCCCGTGAGGTTAGGGGCTGTGCCTATGACAGCACGACGCAGCACAAGATAGCATGGGCGTGCATGCTCCTGGCGCCCATGTGTCGTAGGGAGATGGGGTCTCCAGGGCACTCACCACGTACCTCACCATGCGTGACACCTCTTACAAGGCAATCACATCGACGGCTATCATCGGTTTGGCGCATCACATCAATGGTTGTCACCGTGCTGGTGCATTGCATCCACGGTTATCATCGAGTTGGCACATTGTAGCAATGGTCACCAGTTTGGCATATCCCATCGGCGTTGTCACCCGTTTGGCGCATCGTATCGACGGTTGTCGCGGCCTTGGCTCTCGACTCCAGGCATCAATGTTGCGTGCTCAGATCTGTTAAGCAGGCAGCGGCGATGGTGGCGCGGGCAGGAGATCAATCTCAACTACAACAACATCGGCCCCGCCGGCGCACAGGAGCTGGCCACCTGCCTGGCCCAGCTGCCCCACCCCATAATGAAGCCGGGAGCAACGAGGGTGCTCGGGCACGGGGTTAGCACCCTGAAGCTATCCGGCAACCCGCTGTGCGACGACGGCGCAATCCGCCTGGGGGAAGCCTTGCGGAAGGGCTGCTGGGTTTGGCTCGACAAGCTGGAGATGTACGACACCCGGATGTCCCAGGAAGCGGAGGAGGATTTAGTTGTCGCGGTCCAGGCAGCGAACAACACGTACGGTGAGAGTCCCTTGGGCTGGCCGGCTGGCGATGGCCCCCCTGGGGCTGCGTAAGCTCTTTGCCTCGAGAGATCTGCGTCCGTTTCGGAGCCCCTGGTCCATGACAGCCGTTCGATCGTTGCCTCCCTGGACACGGACAGCATTCGGCTGCGCCATGGCGAGGTGCAGGCGCGAGCGACCACGGCGGCACCGCCTGAGCGCCCCGCTGGTACTCCTCGTGGCGCGAAGCGGGCTTCGGCGCAGGGGGCGAGCCCGAGTCACGATTGGGAGACCGACGGGGAAGGCGATTAAGGTAGATGCGAGCACAGCGCCGCTGAAGGGCTCCTGAGCAGGGGGCACCGCCTGCGCTGCGCGTGCGGCAAATGCCTCCCCGAAGGTGGCGCCGCCCGTTCTCTGTGGCACGCAATGTGAGCCTGGGGGCCGCGCCCTGGTGGCCGGGGAGCAGGCACCCAGCTGAAGATTCTGCACGAAGAGAACGACGAAGAGTTCATGCACCTGATCAGCAGCATGGCCAAGTCGCGCGTCAAGGCAAGTGTTTCCTTGAGGGAGGTGCAGAAGAACCTGGAGACGTGCCTGCCTCCCATCATCCACGGCCTGCGCAAGAACACCAGCGTGGTCATCAAGGTGAATGCCCCCCCCTTCCCCCACCCTCTTTCCCCTTCTTTGCACAAACTTTAACACTCCCCAGCAAACTCGCAGCTGCATGATGCACGGGCGGTACTAAATGGCCCGCACTGGGCTGTGACGCGAGGCTTGAGGGGGCATGAGGGGTCTGGTGGATGTTCGCAGCTAGTGGCGTTGGATGCGCTTCAGAGCCTTCTGGACTGCGATGACCTCAGCGAGCACCTCTTCAACGCTTACATGACCATGGTGATAAACTTTCAGGGCCACGCTGTACTGAAGTGTCTGACGATGCTCCTCATCCTCGACCCTGAGCACGGCAACTCTTTGTGGGGGCCCTGCCTGCCGGGGACGCACTCGTCCAGGCAGGCCGCGCGCCACTCGCCCGCCGGGGAGAGCGCGGCCAAAATGCTGCCGGAGCAGGAGGTGTCCAAAGAGGCCGCGCTGCAAACTATCCGCAGCGCCACCTTGAAGAGCATCGACTGCCTCGCCGCCTTGCTGGAGTTCCACCGTCCGATGGTCATCCCCTCACTGATGCCTGCCCCGCCACGCCCGATGGAAGTGCACGCTGCTGGCGGCACTCCCCAGGGAGGTGCCGGGGGGGGCGCTTTCTTGGTCGTTACTGGCAGTTCACCCGGCCCGGTCTGAAGTGTACATGGTACTCTCGACACGACATGCCGCATGCTGCGTGTCCCTCCCGCGATGCAGCCGCAATCTGAGCTGGCGCCTGGCGTCTCAGGCTCTCCGCAGTCCTTGCTTGGCAAGGGGGATGGGGAGGGTGGGAGGGTGCAGTGAAACGAGGTAGGGGCCGCGAGGTGTGATGGGATGCTGCAGAGCTTAAGGGGGTTGGGCTGGCACCGCCCCTGCTAATGCCTGGGGGGATGAGGCCGGAGGGGCGCATCCAGGTGTGCGACCTGCTAATGCGGATCAACACCACCCCATGGTTGATCGACTTCATCGTGGTGGGCCAGGAGCACTCCGCGGAGGTGGGGGCGGAGGTGCAGCAGCGAATGACCAGCTTCCTCATGGACCTGGTGGAAGATGAGAAGCTGCCGGTGCTGCCCGCCCTCATCGCCAACGTGCAGTCCATGGCCAGCGAGGCCGTGCCTCCTGCCACTCCGCTGGTGTCCATGGCGCCTGGGCGTGCGCGCAGCTTAAACGCAAGCGGCGTAGGCCGCGCCAACTCGAGTGTCGCCCCCACGAGCGTCACCCACCAGATCTTGAAGGTCTGACCCCCCTGTGAATGCCTGAGCGCCGCTCACCACGCATCGATTTTCACCGGTGCCCAGCCTGCCTACCCCTTTGCCCACCTTGCCCGGTTGTGATGCACATCCATGCCTGCACACCGCCACGTGCTTCGAGCGCCCGCAGCGGCGCGCAGTGATCCCACCGACTGCAGAGAGGACTGCGGAGTCCGAGGCATCTTACTTTCTCCCGCCCTGAACTCCGCAAGCAGGTGGGAAGAAGGTGCAAGTCGTGCAGCACTCACTTGACAATATGCTGCGGTGTTTCCAGTTTTTGAATTAGGAGGTGCTCCGACCCCGAGGGTTTTATCTAATGGGCATCCACCAAACTGAAGCTCAGCGCGTCTCTCACCGAGGCAAGAAGGAGATCTCACCGCGACAGAGACAAGCCGTGGGCTGCGGGAGGACCGGCTCGTCCATTTTCCCTCCTCGGGCACTAGGGCGCTTGGAGGCGTGAGTGGCTGGAGTTCTTGCTCAGGCTCTCCAGCATCCGGTGCTGGCAACTTGCTGATCTAGGCGCGCGCCTCAGTCTCAGTCTCGTGGGTGCAGCTCGATGGTGGCGGCGCCGGGTGCCCGGCAGAATAGCCTGGACAGCTGCCGGTGCCTGGACAGCTGCCGGTGCCTGGACAGCTGCGGGTACGCGGTTTTACCAGGAACATCTCTCGAGGCGAGGTGTGGTCCAGGAGTGCCCCACCTCAGACGCAGGCAGCGCAGAGCGGTGCCTCAGGACATGCTCAGCCCCCTCAAGATCGGAGCAAGCACTGACCCTGGGTGCCGTATGTGGCGGGTTGCAAAGGTTCCGGAGCATCTGGCGCGTAAAACAGTGCTGCTGCTGATGCACATCATGGAGCCGGATCCTACGATTTTACGTGATGAGACAATCAAACAGCTGATGCACATTCTGGTGGATGTGATACACACGCTGCCGGCTGACTTCGACGATAGTTCATGTGCGGAATGGGAGCGTGTCGAGCTGTTCAACAACGTGAGCCCAAACCTCGACGCAGCCATCAACCTGTTCACGTGCTGCGTCACCACCAAGACCTGGGTGGGTTTCCGCTCACTTCCGGGGCTGCCAAGCTTTCCCGATGCGGGCGGTTGCTCTCCGATCTATGCGGAATATATTATTGTGGCCGCGCTTGTGCCAACAGACGAGGCTTGTGCCACTCCCAGGGTGGGCAGGCGTGTGTCACCGTGCTGTCCCGCTCCCGCCGCGTGCCGGAGTGCTGAGGGTGGGAAGCGGGTCTGCTGCGTGGTCGCAGGCTCTGGAGATGTTCCTCGGGCCCACCTTCTTCAATGTGGCGGGCGTTCCCTTGATTCCGGTCGATGATCATGTGCTCGATCCCTCCATGTACGATCCTGCGGCCATGGATGTGCGGCTGATGCTCTTCTGCGCGACTGTTATTCGCCGGCTACTGCTGGTCGAGAAGGCCAAGTCTCTGCTGGAGCCGAATCTGGTTGCGGCTGACAGTGCCTCCGCGACCCCGACACCTCAGGCCATGTTCTACTTGCTGGTGGAGAATAACCTGTACGCCATGTGCGTGCGTCATTTCCTGTACTTCAAAGAGGTGATCAAGCAGGACAATCGCCATCTCGAGCCCGACGCCTGCGAGGCAATGGTAATATCCAATTCATGATCCGTTTCCTCGTGCACTGCCGGCAGCTTTGCCTCATCATACGGCGATGGGAGCATTCTACATTTCTTTACTGCTGTGCACTATGCTCACAGCTCAGTCTCATTTCACTCTCTGGCTGCTTTACACGCCGCCCGCAGTTCAGTCTCAACTTTTGGTGACGGGGGCCTCCTGCGTTGCTTGCTGCTGGTCGCTCCGCATGTTGCTACACTCGCCTCACATGAGTGGTGATACCCTGCATGGCTGGACTGCTTGGCACTATGCTGGCACCTCTGCCTCACCTTACATCGATGGTAATACTCTACATTGTTGACCGTGTTGCGCCATGGTCTGCCCCACCTAATGGTACTTTTTGTACGTCGCCATCTCGATGTCGGTGTGGTCACCTCCTGGACCGGGAGCCACTGGGGGGCATGCCAGCAGGGTCCGCTTACTCCGTAACCCAGAGACCAACAATTGTTTGGCGACGATCGGTCACATCGTTTGATCTTTCCATGCTGCTTTGCATTTGGGTTGGGAATATGTATGCGTTTGTGGTATCTTGTCACGGCCCCGCCCTGCTCTTGATTTGCTTTTCACATCCACTGGGATGATGGTGGGCTGGCTTTTGTTGGCCGATCTCATGCCGTTCGGTGGGGTCACCTCCTGCGGTCACCTTCCATCGGCAAACCCGCGCGCTGTCCATGGTCAGCACAGCTGAGCAATGCAGCGTCATAGTGTGTCTGTGCAACTGTGCTGGGCATGCCGGGCTGCCCGCTGAATTCCTGCTGCAAGCCCGGGACCCGCAGACAGGACTCTATGCCTTAGGTGGGAAGGAGCCCTGCATATGGCGACGCTCCGAGCTGCACCCTTGCCAGCCCCCCGAAGCGCGGAGCGGGGGGGTCTCGCGGAGAGGGGGGGTCTCGCGCAGGGCAACCTGTGCCATCTGCTGGAGGTGCTGACCCCAAGCACGGATTACATCGTGTCCCGTGTGACGAAGCCAATGGTGACGAGCATGGTGACGTACCTGCGGCTCGTCTACAAGAGCTACGCACTGATAGACGAGCAGCAGAATGTGGCGAACGTCCTGGCCCCGCTAGTGCTCGTCTACCGGTACCGACCAAATCAGATCCAGTTTTTGATGGAGCAGAGCCTTCTCGACATCATCCTCACTATACTGGAGACCATCGAGGGCCATCACTCGAGGGTCCACCACCAGAGCGATGCCGAGCGCGATGCCATCTCATCGGTGAGCGCCCCCCACTCCGATCTCGCCCTCTGCGGACGACGTCCGGCACGCCACGTGGCATTTCTGCGCGTCATTTGTTGCTCTTTTTATGCACCCTCAGTGTTTTCTTCTTCGCCGCCTTCCCCCATCCCCAGCCTCATGGCCCCATACTTCCCCCATCCCCAGCCTCATCTTTTTATGCACCCTCAGTGTTTTCTTCTTCGCCGCCTTCCCCCATCCCCAGCCTCATGGCCCCATACTTCCCCCATCCCCAGCCTCATGGCCCCATACTTCCCCCGTCCCCTCCGTGTATTCTGCCTCCTTCTTCCTTTATCAACCCTATCCTGCTCTCCTCACCTATGCGCCATGCTCTGTAGCCTTTTGGCGTTACACGAGTGGAGGCGTTGGGGGGGGTGTTATCGGGGGCTGCAGCTGGTGAAGAGCTGCGGTCAGATGATCGAGGTGTGGGCGGAGGTGGTCCACCCGCCCGACCGAACTCCGGCGGAGACCGAGAGCAGGAAGATAAGGGTGAAACTCGGTGGCAAACCACCGCCCCCTGAGACGGTGGCGGAAGAGATTGAGACGAACCAGATGACTTGTATGCGCTTCATGGCGGGCGTCATCCGCTTCCAGCCGTGCCCGCCGACGCTCGAGCGCGGTCTGAACTCCCTTCTTACTGCCCTCGAGCTGAAGACGAAGGAGGAGGAGTACACCGCGCACTCCGGGCTATTGCTGCTGCCCAAGTGCGGCTTCCAGAATGAAGCCTACTGTGACGGCCCCCAGGGCCTGGTCATCAATATCGCCGACAAGGTTCCGGAGTTCATGAAGCAGGTCTGCTATCGCGGACCAACCGCACCCTCTCCCTGTCTCTAAGGCTGCCTCGGATCAACCGCCCCCCCTCCTGTTCGCCTCAAACGCCTGCTCCGTTCACCTGGCCTCCCGCACCCACCTCTAAAACCCCAAATACCGCCTCCTCCGTGCATCCTCGTGGCCCTCGCTCGCCTCTGATGCCTTCGCCGTTCACCTCGCGCCCCCGATCGATCCTAGTTGCCACTCTGCTCGTGCCCCTTGAAGGGCCGCCCGAGCCAGACCAGGACTGGAGGGTGCGACATCAGGGCGGCGCTCGCGTGCTGGCCGGATGGATTGGTGGCTCGGGAGGTGTAGAACCAGTGCTTTGGCCTGCAGGGCTAGCGGCTGTGCACCCGCGCTTCGAATGCTGGCATCACGGCATTGGCTAGCCCCCGAATGCACGGGAGCTCCATTGGCCGCTGAGGACGGCGGAGGGAGGGTTGCACCTGGCAGGGTGGCAGCTCGACCTACTGGAGTCTCGCCAGCAGCATCACCATTTTCGTGCTGGCCGGCCTGCACATCCAGACTGAGGGCATGAATCTTACCTCCGAGGTGAAGTGTCCCGTCCCGTTCTTTTGTTCTGCTCGTGTACCGAGCTGGCCTGTAGGCTGGGCATGGATCCCGCGCCTTCCTGATCGATGGTAGAGCTAGGCATCCAGCTACTGCTGACGGCATCATCCGGCGGTTGTCATTCATGCCAGGCATCGGTGTGCCTCTGTTATGTTCATCCTAAAAAAACAGCAATCTGTAAACATGCGGGCACAGGAACATGAACTGGCGCATGGCAGAGCCTGGACGGAGGAGCCCATCCTTTTGCCCACCCACAGAGCGATTGGTGCTAGGTCCTCGGGAGAATGTGAGATGCCATGACAGGATAGGAGATGGCGAGTGACTGGGGGTATGTGGCTGCCGACACAAATGGCACTTGCTCAGATTCGGGAGATTCGCGAGGCGCCTCCTAGCCGGGGCCTCCGCACGTGCAAAGTGACAGCGGACGCAAGCCGCCTTCTCAGTTTGTTGCCGCTTAAGGATGCTCCGTGTGAGTCGCTTAAGGATGCTCGTGTGAGTCGTCGGGCAGGCTGGTTGAGCGCGGCGAGGCGAGTCTCAGTGCGCGCTGGGAGCTCACGCTCGGGCGCACGGTCGGAGCATGCAACGGAAGCTGAGGTGGTTAGGAGATGGATCGAGCAGCTCGTGGCATCGCAGTGGAGATGGAGATGAGGTCACCCTCCGGTCACTGCTGGCTCCAGGATAGAGGGTGGCGAACCTGCCGAGGGGAAGTGAGAGGGGATGGGGGGGGTGGGAGCGCAGATTGCAAAGAAGATTGGCATGGTAATCGGAAAGGCGGCAAAGGACGGCCGCGGGCCAGATTATTTGTACACGTGCAAGCCACTGCAAGATGAGAAGGGGAGGCCGAGGATGGGCGCAGACGGGAAGCCCATCCGAACTTGCATGCCGATGCGGGCCCTGCTCCGCCCGCGTTCTCGCGGTGTCACAGAAACCCACGTTGTGGATCGAAGCCCGCGAAGCCCTGTGGACGCCATCGCCACCACCATTCATCTTGACGGTGAGGGCATCGGCTGGTCTGAGCTGATGATCCTCGCCGGCTTTCTCACCTGGCACACCACGTTCACCACCCTCGACTGCAAAGGAATTCTTATGGACGGTGAGCGGATCCATGCGCTCCCCCTCTCTCTTCCCCCCTCTCTTGTATCTGCTCGCCGCCGCTCCCCTCCCCTCCTCTCGGAGCAGGCCGGCAGCCTCCGCGCCCCGGGGGTGTCGTAGACGCGGCTCGCTGTTTAGGGGGGAATGGCAGCTGCCGGCCATCAAGCATGCCTCTCAGCAGCTGGTTGTGGACCGCGCAGCTGCGTTGGGTCTGGTGGCCTGCTGGGGGGATGTCACCTGCGCAGGGGTCGCTATCCCCGCCTGCCACAGGGAGAGGGCGCCTTGCCGTGGGCAGCGCGGCCAGGGGTGCGCATAGGGAGCAGGGTTGAGGTGTGCATTTACACAGTGGAGTGCGAGTCGGCGTCAACTTGAGTTGATATTCGCTTCGACTATACTGCAATGATGTCTTCTCCGAGCCGCACTTGACACCCACCCAGACGTGAGCACGATTGCATAACTCGATGTCGTCCATGCCATGTGACACCTGGCACTTTCGAGTGGCGTGTATAATGCCATCACTCTCTGCTGCGGGGAAACGTGTAGGAAGGCCTGGCCATGAGGTATCGACTCCTCGTTCTATCGGGGACGGCCGCAGATTGGATGATGTTGTAGGGCTGCGGCTGTCTGTTGATGAGCACAGCCGTAATCCCTGTGGTACCTCTCTGGCGGGCACTGCCTCGTGAAGGACTTTGCAGTTTGGTCTCTCTCTGTCTTGTTTAGTGCCTCTTGGTTGTTACACTCCCCTGGGGACTTGTGTACGTTGACCGCGATTTGAGGCACTGGCACCTCGTTGTTAACGGGGACGGCCGCTTCCTCCCTTGATCTCTGCGGGCAGCGCTCCAGTTTCCGCTTCTGGTTTATGCTTTGATGCATCTGCCATTGTCAGACCATTGGTTTGCATTCATCGACCAACATATTCCATTCATGGTACTATGAGCCACCGGGGGGGGGCTTGCCACCAGGATCTGCTGACTACAAACCACCCGGGGATCAGCATGCAGAGCTTGTGTAAAATTGTGCAATCTCACCAAATATATGTGTGGCAGTGATCGGTTCATGCGTCCATATCTCTATACTGCATTGCATTTGGTTTGAGACTTGTGTGCGTCGGTGGTATCTAATTACAACCCCGACCTGTTTCTGAATGCTTCTCGCATACACTGGGATGATGCTGGGCTGGCTTTTGTCGGCAGGCCTCATGCCGTTCAGTGTGTGATATCTTGCATTCGGTTTGAGATTTGTCATTGAGTACAGCTGTAAAGTTCCTCAATCCTTCTCGCATCCACTGGGAGGAGAGTGGGCTGGCTTTTGTCGGCGGGACTCGTGCCGCTCAGTGTGTAGGATCATGGCACGGCCCCGCCATGTTCCTGCATGCTCATCGTATCCACAGGGACGGTGTTGGGCCGGCTTCGGTTGGCGCGCCTCATGCCATTCAGTGTGCGCTCGAGTTGTCCGTCGTTGCATAGCTCGAGCAGGCCGGCTGTGGACCCTCTCTCTCTTTCTCTCTCGGTCTTGCAGCCCCTCTGCCGTCACATTCATCCCGTCACTCCTCCATCACCACTGGCGCATTTTCTTTCTCTTCCATCCCCTTGGCTGTCACTCAAACACATGCATGCGCCTTCATCTCCTCGGTGGTCACTGCAGTCCTTCCCGCCGAACCCTGCAGCTGCCCGTCCTCTAAGCCCCTGCACTCCTCCGTTGCTGCTCAGGGTAATGCCACCGTGATCTATCATCTTCTTGGCAATCCAGTTAGTTTTTTTGCCGACACGAGCTTTGTTTCCGGTGGCATCGCGTGCGGCGGAATAGTTGAGAGCGGTGGGTGTGTGCAAGCAGTGACGGAAGACGAGGCAAAGGAGGTGGCAGATGCTTTGATCGAGGCGATGGAAGAGTGCCCCCTCAACCATGTCACGCTGTATGACAAACCGATCGAGGTCGGGCGCCTTCGCTGCACGGACCCGGACTTCACTCCCGACCAGTGCACGGAGTTCGTTGCCACAAGCGACACGTGGCATCCGGCGGAGCTGGCCCTCATCGCAGCCACTGCCGCCAGCAGCCCTCTTCTCACCACGTTCCACATTCCCGGCGCCAACTTGAGCTCGTGGGCACTGGACTACATCGAAAAACTAGTGGCCAAATCTGAAACTCTCACTTCCCTCGACCTCACCGATACCGCAATCCCGCCCGGGGGCATGGAGCGGCTCGGCGCTGCCCTCCAAGAGAACCAATCGCTGCTCACCCTCAACCTCAACAAGAATATTGTCGGGACGCGAGGTGTGATCCAGTTGTCCGGGCTAATCCGCCAGCACCCGAGGCTGCGGGAGCTGCACCTCGAGGGCAAGAGCTGTGAGGAAGGGTGAGCTGCCCTCCCCAGCATGCCTGGCCTTCACGCCGCCCTGCGCTGCCAAGTGTTGATCCCCCGCTCCGACCTGCAGTGCCCCACCTTGGAATCTGCCATCGGGAAGGGACGCCGGCCAGACTGGGTCGATGGATGCCCTCGCCTTGCTCCCTGGCCGCCTTCCCTCAAAACCCCGCCCACAACAAGCTATCCCCACGCCTCAACAAGCTACCAAGGGGCATCTCCTTTGCCACCCTTCGCATGAGGATGACTCCTCTGTGCAGTGGAGATACTGACGGGTGCTGAGCTGGGTATGCCAGACTGGATGACAAGGAGGGCACCGCCGTGGCAGAGGCACTAGAGAAGAGCAAGTGCCTGACCCGCTTGAACATCACCAGCAGCACGTGCGGGCCGAACTTTGCGAAGAGGCTCTGGCAGTCGATGCAGACAAACCAAGCCAAGTGCATCCAGCGCTTGGACCTGGGGAGCAGCTCCCTCGGGCCCCGCGGCCTGCACGAACTCGCCGGCCTGCTCGAGCCCTGCAAGGGCCGCATGCTGCGCCTCACGTCCCTTGACATCTCCAATAACATGTTGACGGGCGTGCCTGTTGGCTTCGAGGTCAAGGTGCCTTCACTCCCCTCGATTCAGCTCCGCCCGGTAGCGAGCGCTGTGACGTTGACACCAGCTGTGACCAGCAATGTGTATGACACGATCTCCCCGGGAGACCAGCAATGTGTATGACACGATCTCCCCGGGAGACCAGCAATGTGTATGACAGGATCTCCCCGGGAGACCAGCAATGTGTATGACACGATCTCCCTGGGAGACCAGCAAGGTGTATGACAGGATCTCCCTGGGAGACCAGCAAGGTGTATGACACGATCTCTCCGGGAGGGCCCTATACTTGTGCCCAGGCAAAGCGTCAAAACGGGAAGACCGGCAGGGGGGAGCTGGATTACAGCGGCCTGGAGACGTTCATGAGCGCCTGGAAGCAGAACACGACCCTCCAGGCGCGCGCGGCCCCGGAGCTCTAACTCCGTCGCTTTCAAAGCCATTTGCCGGCTTCGGTGGTCGATGCTCCCTTTGTATCCAGCACCCCTGGCACTGCGCATCCTGCAGCTCGGAGCATCTGACTGGTGAACCACACCAGAAGCCTTGGCTGATCCAGCAC